>JBBPRQ010000412.1:0-28778 GCA_038093095.1 Boletus insuetus | reverse complement strand
GCTGCCACTTGGGCGACCACCTTTAGACAAGCCGCTATTGCCAAGCTCACCACTGGCGCCACCATCTCCCTCGGAACCTACAAAGACTTTATCACAAAGTTCACTGCCTCGTTCAAACACGCCGATGTCAAAGGCAACTCCCTCGCCTGGCTCATGACCACCAAAATGGTCAAGCAGAAGAGCGGCAAATGGGAACCGTCCCTAGACTCCTACATTGCCCAGTTTTCCAACCACGCTGCCATCTCTGAGATCACTGATGACCAAGTCCTCATCGGATATTTTTACTCTGCTATCCCCGCCAGCTTGATGCGCTGAATCTTTTCCATGGATACTGTCCCTGACAAGATCACCGAATGAATCTCTAAGGCTCAGAAGTTCCAAGCACAGTTTGACTGTGCCAACGAAGTCACCCATTAAGAAAAGAACACTCCTCTCCCATACATCACTCCCTCCTCCTCTTGAAAGGAGAAAGATTCCAACACCATGGATGTTGATGCTGTCTGCCTCTCCAAGATGACTCCTGAAGAACGTCAATGCTGCATCAAAGAAGGACGTTGCTTCCGCTGCCGCAAGACCGGCCATAGATCCAATGAATGCCCCACTTTCCCCTCCACCGAATGAAAGGTTCGGAAGATTGAAGAAGAACTCCCTCAACTCCAGGAGATTGACGATGATGACGATGAAACCACCGTTAGAAAAGTGTCATTCTCTTGCCCCTCACAGGATTTTTGAAGAGGAGGTCTCAGTTGACGCGAGTCCCTCCTGCTACCATTGCTCCTGTACTAGTATCGAAATCCTCTAGATCTATGAGAATTCCCGTTCAACTCATTGATCCTTCGTATACTATGAAAGTCGTCAACACCGCTGCCCTGATCGATAGCGGCGCAGATATAAACTGCATCGACTGGCAGTTTGTCTGAAAACACAGACTTCCCACCACGAAACTTGATGTCCCCATCTGCGTACGAAATGTTGACCAATCAGCCAACCAGAAAGGCGATATCCGATATACCTCCTGTTACGTTCCCCTATTTTTCCCCTATTTTTCCTTCTTTTTCTAGGCTTTATTTCAACAAGAAAAGACACAAGTGTCGCATTCTCTACAGACACACTACACTTCTTATCCTAATGCTCCACTTGCTTACTTTCCCACGCAAGCCACTACTCTCCCACGATATTGATCTTCATGGCTATGCGCTCTAGACAAACACATGGTATGTCACATGACTGGTCACGTGACCTTATCTATGACTCATAGCACAGGTATGCTTATCGTCCTATAGCATTAACAGCTCTTATCATATGTACAGCCTTAGCCTATAGCATATGTATCTCTTATCTCGCACAGCTTGGTCTGTGCACATGTACTAGTAGTATAAATACTAGAGCCAGTAGACCAAGACACCCCAGTCTTGTTCTCCTGGAGTTTTCCCAAACTACCATCGCACTTGATTCACCCTAGTACTCTTGGTTCTCAAACACTAGACCCTTTGGTGGATTTGGTCATTTCATCTATACAGTGAGGACAAGAGTTGATGTTGATATTAATCAATGGATGGATAGTGAGTCTGTAGGAGCGGTTTCCTCTATCCTGTGCCACAAGAGTTTGGGCCTTTCAATATATCCTCTATTTCTGTTAACTGAGCAAGGGAAGAAGTGGTTTTCTAAGCCTTGATAACAAGTGTGACTAGAGCAAAGAGAAGGAGCTATTTCTAGACTTTGAGGATAGTTTTATTCAAATGTAACAACCCTTGGTCCCACTATGAACTTATGAGGGACTTTGTGACATTGTGAGGCCAAACAATAGTAGGATTGAATATCCTAAGGAATCAGAGGATGTATAGCAACAATAAGAGGAATGAACAGATAATGAATAAGTGAATAAGACTAGAGTCTACACTACTAGAAGTAAGACAATATATACTAAGTGAGTCCATGCACAGACCAAGCTATGCTAGAGGCTATACTATCTGTAAGTAGTTCAGAGTATATCTACTGGGTACCATTAGGTGAAGGCTGTTCTGAGGGAATACTGCTATTGAATGATAAGGGAAAATGAGTCAAGAGGAAAAGCATGAGGTGACCATGAGAATGCAATGTGTATACCATGAGGTGCATAGCCAAGATAAGATCATGTGATGTATCATGTGATACCATGTGACTGCTGGTCATATAATAGGAAAGATATGACTTGATGGTTTTCTGTAGTGATCTAGTGAAGGAAAAGAAAGTAAAAAGGTAGTGGTTTTCAAGGTAGTATAAGCATTGTGAGGGCAAGCATTACAGAAACATGGTTCAACTGGCAATTGCTGCCTTAAAAATTCTTCTATCTCACAACTTTCACTCTTATGACAGTGGCTGGTTTGGTTCTCAGTGTGATGAGAATGGTATAGCTACATGACCACAGTGCTATTGATGCCTTCACACGCCATAATGACAGCCATTGTACCCTCACTAATGATGACAATTGTGGGCCTGAGGACAGTAACAACAACAATCAGCCTACTAGAGTAAACAGTATGTTTTTCAACAAGCATAGGAATTGCTTGAATGGTGATATTGTTGAGGCCCTACAATTTTTGAAATGTGCTATAAAACAAGACCTTTTGTTCAAAGAACTGGAAGAGGACCAGAGGAGAGAAGGAGGAGGAAGAGAAGGAGGAGAAGGAAAAAAATGAAGACACTTGAGATATTGTTCTAGAAGAGGAGAAGAATCTAGATGGAGATATAGATGAATGGTTACCACAAGGATATTATATCAGTACTAAATGACTACTATAAGGGTAGCAAAAATATACTTAATCATTTTTTGGTTATTTCAGCTTAAATTGTATAAAACATATATATAGACCAAGGCTTGTGCCAAGCCAGGCCAAAACCAGGCCAGCTTTTTGGCTTTTGGCCTGGCCTGAACTTTTGCTAGGCCAAAGCCAACTCAGGCCAAGCCAAGCCAGAACATCACTAGGACTCTGCTCACATGCTGAAGTCCATTTTTGATGATTCCCATTCACATATTTTGGTGACAAACACCACAGCTCTTCTCCTTACTACATGCCCCCTCTGTTCTGGAATTTTGCTTCATGATGCATTGATTTATCTTGAACTCAATAATCTTATTTCTGCTCTTGGAAACTTTTTCTCTGGTTATATCTATACCTCTCACAATGGTCATTGTGTCTCATCCCTTAACTGTCATGAATTTTTTAACTTCCCCCACTGATACTTCATGGTGATAAATGGCATTCAGATTGTCACCCCTGCCTCCAGCATAGAAATGTTTCTTGTTCAGCAATGTCTTTGATCCAACAACTTGCCACTTAGCAGCATCATTCCTCTCAATAGCATGCGTCAAGTCATTCAGCTTGTTCCAAGTTCAATGTGAAGGCTCCCAGGGAGATGACAGGCAATAATTGTTTACACATAGGTTATGAATTCTATGTCAATAGTTTTGCAGACAAAGAAACTTTTCATGCCATACTTAGCTACCAGTGATATGGTTCTGTTGCTCCTCCAGACATGCTTACTATGCCTCCTTATCCATCATTGTTGATGCTTATAATGTTGTGTGATAACAACTTAATGTGATCACTGATGAAATGATTCTACAATTACTAAAGCATTATGAGGCATTAGTTAATGCAATGTTACTGCCGTTCCATAATGGAGTTACACTTAACTTTGGCCAATAAGGAGATGGTATGCTTGGTTCCTCGGCAACAGAATGGTATTTTCTGATTTCCTCAGCTGTTGGTTCACTAATGGTGGTTGTGAGCATGCCATAGGAGACCTAGGGTCATCAATGATTCAGAGGACAACAGCTTTGATTGGATGACACGAAATGTCACTACATGAGTCCTGGCCCACATCGGCACATGGTATGTGCAGGCTGGCTTCAATGGTTTTTTCCATCTCTATTATCCTCCTTTTTTTTTTTTTTTTGTTCTTGTTTGAATAGGCAGTTGATGTTTTCATTTCCTTTTTTAGCTCCTCACTGCGACCATGGAGGATTCTACAAGGATGACAATCAAGATCAGGATCAGGATCACTATTAACAATCCTGTCAACCTCCCCATTGCCCATGGCCACATCACTTTTCCAGTTGTGCTGGCCTCCATCCAAGCTCAACTTCCTCTCATTGTGGTTCTTGAGGCAGGCAATCCAATGATTACTGCTGCCACTGATGATTGTGGCCATCTTCAAGTTCTCCATTCTCATTCACATGCACACCCCAGTGTTCAGTTGTATTCCAGTCCCTGGGATAATTGTGATTGTGGCCATCTCCAAGTTCTCCATTCTCATTCACATGCATGCCCCAGTGTTCAGTTGTATTCCAGTCCCTGGGATAATTGTGATTGTGGCCATCTCCAAGTTCTCCATTCTTGTTCACATGCACGCCCCAGTGTTCAGTTGTGTCTGCAACAGTCTTGTCTGCGATGATAGTGAGCTTCACCACAGTCAAGCTGGCCACTGGGACAATTGACATGGTAAATGGCCGGATCATCACAGCATTCACAGTCTTCATCATAGTGCTTTTCATTTGGTGAGCTGTCTCTCTCTCCCAAGGGCCCCCTGCATGCTGACAATCCTTTTTGCCCTCAGCATCTACCTAAAAATGATGAGCTATCACTTGGAAAGCATCAGCAGCTGCATGACAGAGATAGCAGATATGGCAGATGACAGCCATAAAGGAGGTGAGTAGGAGAGGACTCATATCAGCCTTATGATGAGACCTCATGATGATGATCACAGTGTGGATGCTGCAACTTGAAGCATCCCAGCAAGCACCCCCACTATGCCCTGCCATACCAAACACCATGATAGGTCAGGTTGAGCCAACCACAATGATTACCAATGGTGCTGATACCCACCTCTTCCCCATTCCAGGAGAGAGGGGTGAGAATGGTGAACCAAAGACACAAAGCATTGACATGTGAGTGTGCACCTTGGGATGACATGTGTGCCTTGCCTGACTAGCTCCCCCTCAGCAACTGCCTCACTATGAAAGTGATGCAAAGTCACTGCAAGAGCTTCAGCATTTCCATGACTGGGAACAAGCAAGAGCTTCAGTGGCAGCTTGTGGATTTCAGCATGGGTGGGCTGCAATAATGGAGTGCAAGGTGAGGATGCCAGTGATGATGTGAGTGGGAGAGGTCTCACCTTGTAAACAACCTTGAATCTGGCATCCAACACAGTCACCATGGAGCACAGTGCATGATCCAATATGGTGGTCATGGACACAGTCAACAGAAGTAGTCAATAATATGCCAAGCAAAGCTGTTTGACGAGTCTGGTGGCAATACTGCTGCTCTCCCCATCGCCAACAAGGACATGCGCATATCAGAGGTGCTTGCAGGGGTGCTCCAGTGGGTGAGTTTGCTCACTCTCACAACATCATCAGGTAGAGTGCTGACACCACATATCAGACTGACATCATGGATGAGCTGTATTCATGCCCAATTGGGACCTCTGAGCCTGTTACTAGTGGTGGGGGAGCCGGCTATGCTGTAACTACCCTTCTAGCCTCATCATCACTTGAGGCTGAGGCAAGTTCAACTGATGACTACCAAATTTCCAAGCCCACTATCACTGGATCGTGGGCTACAACAACCATGGAGACAACCTCACTGTAACGCTCGCCATAAAGAAGTCCCAAATGCCGACATTACTTGAACTTTTACTACATTTCACTTTCCTAATCATTGCTATTCTATTAAAGAAATACTGAACATACATCAACATATTGTCAACAGTAATCACGTGACCATCGTCACATGATCTAGTCACATGCTATCACGTGACCCCAGTCACATGATCTTATCTCTTATCTCGGCTATGCACCTCATGGCAACCACATTGCATTCTTATCATCGCCTCATGCTTTTCCTCTTGACTCACTTTCCCTTATCAACCAATAGCAATAACCGCTCTTATCTAGAGCCTATAGTATAAGTCTCTCTTATCTCTCTTATCGCCTTATGGTACCCAGTGATTGTACTATTATCTACTTATGGTCAGTATAGCCTCTAGCATAGCATGGTCTGTGCACGGTCTCTTATAGTATATATAGTCATACTTATAGTAGTACAGACCTTAGTCTTATTCACTCTGTTCTTTCCTCTTATTGATATCTTGGATATTCCTCTTATCTTGATATACAATCCTCTGTTGTCTAGGATCATATATCCTACTAGACTTGACACCAAGTTCCTTTGTAAGATATAGCTGGAACAAGGGTCATTACATTGAAGACTCAAGAGTCGTTACACTCACCACCAACAGCCCTGTACAACACAACTCTCATGACAGATCATCATGCTGCCTATTGGTCCATTTCCCTGTGCATGACAGCTTCACTCACTGTCACACCAACACAGCCACATGCAGGCTCAAACCCAGTGCTATCTGTGCAGGACATGTACACAATCACCTTCATTCACAGTATACAGGGCCATAGAACCATCCAGTTTCAGAAGTCCAACATTCATCCCCTCTCTTGTCCTGCTTTTATGGGGGCGTGCAAGGCATAGAGGACATAAATGCCTGGTGGGATGATGATCCCAAACATTGAGGTGGCAACTCATACATCTAATTGGACAATATCCCAGTGCTGATGTTTTATCGGCCAAATATTATCGATGATCCTCCCCAAAGGCCTTCTGTTATGATTCTCTTTTTTCTTTTCTTGTCTTGTAACAATATGCATCTCATCTATTCACTTTGGACTTACTTTCCATTCCTCTATGATGACATATTCCTTACCCATGTTTATCCCACCAGCATCCTAATGGCATCTATCTACTTAGTCATCATTCCTTCCATCTGTTTCCATTCTCTTCTATGTCTACCCTAAACACTTATATATTCAACATATATAAGTCATAGATACTGCTCTAGCATTTCCCCACACTTGGGCTCCTTAGTCTTCTCTTACTGTGTATAATCCAAAGCTCTTGCTTCATCTCTCGCTGGTCTTAGTCCAGCTCACTTGGACCATTGAATCACTGGTCTCAGCCCAGTTCCCTTGATCCTTGTGTGGATGCCCCCACAAGTACCTTAGACTCTTGAACCTTTGCTCTATAAGTCCTCATCATACTTAAGATTCAATCCTTCTCTTATTTCCAAGTTACTCAAAGACTATGCTCATTTCTACCCGGACCAAGCATAACACCTTCCAAGCAAGGTTCTCTGAAAACGGAACCCTCTTAGGCCTCAATGACATTGCCTCACAAATCTGAATTGAGCATGCTGAGGAATACCACACATTAGCATTAGCCTTCTGTGTGAGGGAGGCCCTCAGCAATGACCTACAGGCCCTTACCATGTACTAAAAAGGCTTGAATCACATCACTATGCATTCTGACCATGCAATTGCACAAAAAGTAAGAGAGTGTGGAATGGTCGTACCCCCTCCTTCCCCTCCCTCTTTGATTCCACTCCCTACAGTACCAGTTAATTCTTAGCTGATGTGCATAACATCTAGTAATTGTGGATAAACTTTTGTGAATAAACTTAACATTGGTGCCAACTTGGATCATGGACTGGTCGCAGTATTGGTGTATACTGCAGATCTTTCATGCCTAGTTCATTTATGCTTCTCCTATGACTTGGTTTGATAGACAAGCAGTCTGATCAATGGTCAATGTTCACTGTGGCGATCCATAGCCTCAATGTGACCACAACATGAGGGGTATAGTACAAGGTTTTCTTTATTGGCAGGCAAGACTCACTCATCCCATGCCTTGAGCTGACTAGTACTGCTCTTATCTTCATTCAATGAAAGTGCTGCAGAGATCATCCTAGGACTCTTTCAAACAGATACCAGGATCGAAGCCAACTTAGATGCTTAGGACACAGATGAGGAAGACCCTGCAGTGCAAGATATGGTAATATGTGCCCATGCACAAGACCCAGAGTCCAGGATTAGCAAGAAGCTTGCAACAGTAGTACCTACAGAACCAGTACATATTCACCATCATGACAACCTGAGTTCAGTACATCTAGGTGTTTAGCTGAGCATTGACGGACATTCACTTAGAGTAGTGTGTGGGTCCATTTCGACTGTAAGATACATGTACTGAGTCTTATTACCCCATATGAAAGATATCCATCCATGGCATTTACTCATCATGGATTTGGTATTGCCAAGACAGATGCAGTTGAGGTAGCCTTATTGGTCGAGTTGTTGGAGGAATGCATCAATAGGCATAGAACAGTGAATGGACTGAGAATTGGATGGGATGGTACTGCCAGGTGGAATATGAAGGCATTTAAGGTTGGCTTTGAGGTCTACTAAAGGACAAGACCATAGCTACAGTCAGCAACAGACTGAGCAGATAGAGCAGTGATGTCGATTCAGAAATGGCACATCCATTCACCAAGATGAGTACATGAATGACATAGAGCAAACCCAGCGCAGCAAGTTGATCAGCAGTGCTCCATGTGATGATGCTGCCATAGCTGTGGAGCATATCATCATCATCATCATCATCAGGACCTTTGGTGAGTGCTTCTTCAAGGATACATTTGTCAGATAATGCGGCTTGTTCTATGATCTCCAGGTCCAAAGTTGAATGGAGGATGTACATTTTGAAGCCTGCTATGGTTGCTAATGGTCAGAGAGTGGTTAGAATGAGAATGAGTGGACTGGAGAAGAAGAACAGACCTTTTCTTTTATGCTGGTGGCATTTTGGAGGTTCTCAGTAGGATCCTGGTCATGGTGGTTATGGGCTTGGAGTTCAATGAGTTCAATGGCAAAGGTTTTGCAGAGGAGAACTTGTGCCTTAAGTAATACTGTGTTGAAGAAGTGGGTGTATAATCCAAAGACTAGATGGCAGCCTATGTAAGCTGAAGCATGAGGCGGCACAGGATGTATTCTGCACGAGAGTGAAGCAAGGTGGCACAGCCTTTTCTTGCTGGCCACCTTCATCTGCTCAAGCACAACGACACTCTTGCTGCCATCTTTTTCGTCATCGCCACACTCTATTATATCACTTGTCACACTCCTGTCATGGACAACCTGTATCTGAATCTCATACCAGACTACATGCTCCCAGAGTATGACAATGCCAGACTCATTTTCACTGTTGAAGGCAAGACCAACGAAGAAGCAGTGGCTTTCCTTGCTGGGGTATGACAGTTCACCAATGAGAAAGCCTGTGCGGAGTGGGACCGCAGGCAAGAAATCCAGGCCCAGGCGGCCAGGGAAGAACAAGAACAACTAGTTGCTGAGGTAGAACAGCTACATGCCACCCGGAAGCAAGAGCTAGAGTTAGCCAAACAAGAGGAGAGAAAGAAGTACAAGACGAAATTCCTTCCTATCCCGGACAAGCCGCTTCCTTCGTTCATGCTCTTCATTCCTCCGCAGCATGCCTTAAACAAATTATGCAAAGGGGAATATGTCCCTCTCTATTATTTCACCAACAGAGGGATTAAGGAAGCAGAGAAAAAAGCACTGAACCTCGACGATGATATCCTCACCCTAGTATGCTCGGAGAATGGACCAATTTTCCAATCCATGGCTGCAGTCAAGGCCAAGGACTGCAAAACCCCTGATGAAGACCTCTTATGGGAGGAATTCAGTAAGGCCAATCACCAGATGTTGAGAGCGATGGGCCAACAGGACTGGCCAAAAGAACAGATCAAGATGGTCTATGACTTCTGGCTAGCTATCAAAGGACATGACTTCCGACATGGGAAATGCAAATATGCTAAGTGTGCCCTTCTCGTATACCAGGGACGCATCCGCAAACAATGGCACCAAGCCATAGGTATCCCGGATGCCTTCGCACTCACCCCAATCAGCGAGCACCATCTCATGGGCTTCCAAAAGAAGCTGAGGGATGCTGCCTTAAACTCCCAGATTGAGCTACTCAAAAAGGTGAGCCATGGCCCATGAATGTCTGATGAGATGCTTTCTCATTGTCATTTATGATTCTCACCTCCTTGCAAATGCCTTTTGCACTTCATGGAACCTTTCCATCCTGTTCCTGCATGCAGTTATCTACACCATGCGGCTACCTCGGGATGTGGGAAATGTCTTCCTTCACTTCATGGCACGTTGTAACCCTGCCAAACGACTATGTGCAGATCAATGCACAGGCGCCCGCCTCCGCTTCAGGCACAGCCCAACACTATGCATCCAGGGCTATGCATGCACACTTAGCCAGCCAATCAAAACAGCCCATATCACCCACCTCTTCTGTGGTGGCAAACATGGTGCTACAGAAAAAGGCTTGTACCTTTCGACTCGATGCTACAGTCCAACAAATCAACCCAGCCCCGAAACCAAAGGACACTGAGGCAACAATCCTCCCTGTGTGCGCCATATGCCTTGGCAGAGAAAAGCACAGCATCCCTGTCATCATGTGCCGAGCCAAGTGCACTTGGGATGATTTGTTCGACATCCTCTGTGAGCGCATCAACAAAGCCCTCCGCATCCAGGATACAGGCAAAGTTGTATGTAGTTACTGGCAGAAAGAGTCTGGATGTACCCAAAGCCACAACTTCAAGCACGCTTGCTCAGGTTGCCTTGCCACCACGCACGTAGCTAGTGTGTGCCCTAGAGCACAGAGGCCGCCAGCTGGTAATGCCCTATAAAGCTGAGGCTTTGAAACACGCACTCAAGCAGGCCGGCGCACTAAAGCGCTTCCAGAGTGTGATTGAAGGTCTTCGCACAGGTTTCATTGTAGGATTCCCCCTCATCACCCATATGCAATCCCCACCCAATAGTATTTCATTATGCACATATCAGTTGGAATTCCTTGAGATTGTAAATAAGGAACTGTCCAAGGGCCGATACCTAGGCCCCTTTCCCCTTTCCCTAATCAAAGAAGGCTTAGGTCCCTACCAAACCTCCCCCCTAGCCATGATACCCAAATCCGGGTGACCAGGAAAATTCAGACTAATACAAAACTTCTCCTTCCCATATGCAGTATCCCCATCATTCCCATGCCTGAAACGACCAAACCCACCAAAGGGTCTAGTGTTTGAGAATCAAGAGTACTAGGGGTGAGCAAGTGCGATGGTAGTTTGGGAAAACAAGACTAGGGTGTCTTGGTCTACTGGTTCTAGTATTTATACTACTGATTCATGCGCACAGACCAAGCTGTGCGAGATAAGAGCTACATATGCTATAGGCTAAGGCTATACATATGATAAGAGCTATTAGTGCTATAGGACAATAAGCATACCTGTGCTATGATGTCATAGATAGGGTCACGTGACTAGTCATGTGACATACCATGTGTTTGTCTAGAGTGCATAGCCATGTTGATCAATGTCGTGGGAGAGTAATGGCCTGCGTGGGAAAGTAAGCAAGTGGAGCATTAGAATAAGAAGTATAGTGTGTCTGGTAGTGGATGCGACACTTGTGTCTTTTCTGATTGAAATGAAGCCTAGAAAAATAGGGAAAAATAGGGAATGTAACAATGCCCCTCTATCAATATGAGCATAACCATGGAATTTTTCCCATGCATGTGGGGAAAATTCTCCACAATATATCTACTCATAGCTCGCCTACCTCCAGGATCAGAAGCAGCCACCCGAGATGTTGCGGAGGCCTACTGCACCATTCCGCTCCACCCATCACAATGGCCAGCAGCCATAATCAGAATATCAGACACAAAAGGATGTATTGACACATGTGCTGCCTTCGGAGCATCCCCATCATGTGGTGCATACAGTGGGGTCGCAGATGCAGGTGCAGAGGTCATGTGGGCCAGGGGCATAGGCCTGCTCGACAAATGGATCAATGACCACATTTTCTTTCACATCCGAAGAAACCATCTAAATGATTACCTCTCAGACAGAAGAGCCTGGCAGGAGCAGATTCATGTCTCAGGTATGCACCACATAGGGAGCCACATCTATTTTGAAGGTATCACAGGTGAGGATGATTCAATAGAGGAATTCAGCAAAGACTGCCATTTTCCCATTCTTAATCTATCTGGATCGTCAAGCAGATCAGATCATGACAAGGAATTTATGTGCAATATTGATGATATAGATTGCATCTCCAGAGAACTTGGAATTCCCTGGGATACAGCCAAAGATCAACCTTTCGCACCCTCAACTATATACATTGGTTTCCATTGGGACTTACAAAACCAAACGGTCACACTAAGTCAAGCCAAAAACAAAAAGTATTGTGAGGCAATACAGCAATGGTTCACATGAGACCGGCACAATCTCAAGCACGTGCAGGAGCTATACGGAAAGCTCCTGCACATGTCTGCCATTTTACCTCAAGGGTAGGCTTATCTAACCAGTTTAGAAAGCATGTTGGCAACATGCGCCAACAGGCCCTTTGCCCTGCACCACCCCGACAAACAGGTTCGAGACGAACTTAAGTGGTGGCTAGAAAGACT
Organism: Boletus insuetus; assembly: GCA_038093095.1. NCBI lineage: Eukaryota > Fungi > Basidiomycota > Agaricomycetes > Boletales > Boletaceae > Boletus > Boletus insuetus. The sequence goes on along the minus strand of JBBPRQ010000412.1, from coordinate 16,413 downwards.
AAAAGCTAACACCATCACTCGTCCAATAACCCCACCTCCCTCATACCTCAACCTACAAGCCTTTTCTGATGCCAGTTCTGGCCTTGGAATTGGCATTGTCATTGATGCCAAATGGCAAGCCTGGAGGCTCATCCCAGGCTGGAAGACTCTACATGGGCAGTGAGACATTGGCTGGGCAGAAACAGTCGGACTCAAGCTACTTGTCTGTGCTATCAACACTTTCATGTCTGAACCACGACACGTCATCACATGCTGTGACAACCTTGGAGTCATTGAGGCCTGGCACACTGGCAGGCATCGAAATAACACCGTTAACAGCGTGTTCAAGCACCTACATCAACTCATTGAAAACTCAGACCATGTCCTCAGCATCCTTGTTCGCAATGTTCCCAGCACAAAAAACCCAGCAGATCTCCCCTCTTGCAGCATATATGACTCAGTACACCAACTACTCCCTGCCACAATCATTTCAGACGAGCTGTGAGAATACATCATCGATGCAGCGGAACCCCTCTCTACCAGAGAACTCCATCTCTTCCGAGAAGAAGCATACTCCAGATCCGCCACCTATGCCATTGAACGTATCCATGCCAAAGCTAAGTCAGAAGAAGAGCTCATCGTCAGCACCCTCCAGGACAACTAGCTCCGATCCCTCATGTTTCAATGTGCCAATTCTCTCTGCAGCCTCCTCCAACAAAGTTCGTTCATACCCACCAAACCTAACCCCGCTACCATCACCCAATCACCCCCACTGTCCGGCCAAAGACCGCCTGCGATTATGGATCCCACACGTTGGTCATGCGCAACGCTCCATGGCTAGTGCTGTCAGTCCCATCATTTTGGAAATGGCACTGGATTGAATCCTGGAAGTCATTGGGGCATCATGGGCAGATAGTACAAAGGAGCTCTATGGAACAGGACTACTAGTATTCCATGTCTATTGTGACCTGAACCGCATCCCGGAAGTGGATCACTGCCCCATAGAACACCCACTCCTCATCACCTTCGCTGCCAGCCTAGCAGGGGGATATTCAGGCATGACCATAACCAACTACATGGCTGTGCTAAGAGCATGGCATTTACTACATGGGCACATCTGGAAGTCAACCCAGAGGAGCTAAAATTAACACTCCAAGGTGCAGCCAAATTAACTCCCCATGCCTTGAAAAAACTGAAGCGCCTGCCAGTCACTTCAGACGACCTGGCAGTCATACACCAAAGAATGAACCTCAGCAATCCCTGTGATGCTGCAATCTTTGCCTGCATAACCATCGTATTCTTCTGTGTCATGAGACTAGGTGAATTTACAGTTCCCACTATCACAAAATTCAGCTCCATCAAGCACATCACACAGTGCAACACCACTATTCTCCAGGATGCAGAAAATCGCCTCCTACTCAAATTCTCCATTCCAATCACAAAATGTTCCCCTAATGGTGAAGACACACAGTGTGCCCTGCTCCCAGGTGAACTCATAGATCTGGCGGCAGCACTAGAAAACCATTTTCGCATCAATCAACCTCCTCCGGAGGCTCACCTTTTCGCGTGGAAACATCCCAAAAGCAGTCTGCATCCACTCTCCAAAAACCAAGTCACATCATGCTTGACTTAAATCGTCAAACAGCGCGGACTTGCTGACATCAAAGGACACAGCCTGAGGATTGGAGGAATGCTACATTACCTCCTCAAAGGAATTCCTTTCAACATCGTCAAGGTGATGGGATGCTGGGCAGGAAATGCTTTCACCATATACCTCCAAGAACACACTCTGATTCATTCTACAAGCAAAGCCAGAGGTGTTCAAATCCTTCAGCCGCATAGCCATGCTGCCGGTGCACTAAGTGAGTTTTCTTTCACCCACTCCTACTGGATGGGGGTCCGAGCTTCACTGGCCGTGTCGCATGGCTCCTAATCAAAGGGTACACAGCTCATCCATCCATCCACAGATCGGGCCAGCCTTGGGCCAAACCCTCCAGGTTTGCCCAATCCTGCTCGTAGACCTTCTTTTCCTTTCCTAGCAAACTCATACATTGCATGTACTTAGCCTAGCTTTACACCATGATTCCTTTCCTAGTACCAGAGCACATGGATTCACGCAGACGCATACTCGGGTGGAAGGGGGACAAATCTCAGCAATAAGGATGTGTCAGAAGGCATTGGCAATTGAAGCATCAATGCCAACAAGGTCAAAGTCAATGGACTGGTTCAAAAGATGCTCAATGCAGACAATTAGCCTCTGACCATGTGCGAATATGTGAGTGGGGGGCAGACCTGTCCAAACTTGGCAAGATTCCAAACACTCAGGCTGTCCTGTCCTGGATCCTGTCCTGGATAGTCTGTTGAGGAGACATGCGAGACACATTCTGGATGTACACCAACATGGTGTTTGGGAGCAGCCCTAATAGAATTGAATTGTGTTGAGGATCTTGATTGAATCATGTCAGGGAGATGGAAGCATGTCAAGATTGAGTGATGCTGGTCTGTGGCTGAGCCAAGGTGTTCACCAACTGTGGGAGGGTGTCTCATATGTGAGACAATCAGTCACCCCACATAATCATCCAACAGCCAAGTGCAACTGACTGCACTTGGCTAAAGCACCTGATAACCCTTCCATTGTTAAAGCTCTCAAACACTAACCACCATTCCAAGTGTTCCATGTTCTGATCTTGGAATCCATATTCAGGAACCACTTCTGGAACCATTTCCAGAATGTTCCTGCACCTTCTGAACTTGGAACCACTGGAACCACTTCTGGAATATTTCCACACTCTTCTGAACTTGGAATCACCAGAATCACTTTTGGAACTTCCTTGGAAAGTGTAGAAGTACCGGAAGCACCAGAACTGCTACACTTAAACCTTGTAACCTTGTTTCAGATTCATCACAGCAATATTGTAGGTAATATAATACAAGTATACCTCATCCCATAGTATATATATGTGTGCACTGAACCTACCAGCACCTTAGTTGTTTCCGCCCATCTTAGGTAGCAGCTAAGATGAGTTGCCACTTACTTAGTCTTTATCCCAGATTAATATATTACAGTATTGGACAACTCCTGCCCTCTCTCAGATTTTGTTACATGTCCATGTGGAAATTGCTGAGTCACACATGATCAGTATTCAGTCATGCATGCTCAAGGTTGTGTAGAGTAGTTGTGAATTGTAGTACTTGTATATATCCTATGTGCAGTACATTTAGTCTATATACTTGTACTTGATGTTCTGTGTAGTGTACAATTGGAACAAGTCGAAATCGTGGTGGACTGACTGCCAGGTTTTAGTCAGTCATATGTGATCAGTCCGTCATGTGTGGTCAGTCAGGTGTAGAGGGTAGTTGATGTTTCAAGTACTGTAGTTATAGAGTATGATTCTTATTGTGTGTAGACTCACACAGGCTGTTTGACACATGACATTTGAGATAGATTCATGTGGGGTATATGTTAAACATGGTACTACTTGAGATCAAGTCAAGAGTTAGAAGTAGTGAACAAAAAGATTTTATAGTTACACCAATCAAAGTGGGAATGAAACTAAATATATGCTAGTATATCACCCACCTTATCATTGATAAGGTGGGCATTTTACTATATTAGAATGGGAGGCATGAGTGGGCATGGGGATGTATACCTGCCTCTATAAATACAATGGATCAGTCAGACAAAACAGCACAGCAGAATTAGTAGGTGTACACAAGATCAGTTGATAATTGCAGAAAGAGGCCATAGGAACAAACCTGAATGGCTAATGTCTGTATCCCTCATAGCACATCTCTGCACTGTACTTGCTGATCATTTGTGTGGTAGAAGGAGTTGATGGGGGTGGAATGATATTACTGCTGCCATGAAGCCAGTAGTAGTGCTCTTGTTTCTCACGCAAATGCTTGGCCATCCTACAAAAGTTCTGGATGGATGTGATGCACCCACCGTAGTTGGTGGGCATGAGTCCCGCATGATCATATAGATAATCATAGGTTAGCAATACTCCAATAAAGTCATCATCTAGCAGCAGTGTCTGTAGAATACTGTTGATGAGTTGTGCAAGGGGCATCTGATCATGGAAGCACAGTAGGCTGCACACTGTGCGTAAGAAACTGCTCTCATTGACTGTAAGTAGGGGATTAGCTGTGGAGGCATATTGCTAAATGAATTCACCATGGTAAAGCATAATGGGTGTCAGAACATTTCCATGGAGAGCATAAATAGTGATGTCCTTGCTCTGTTTAAGTGAGGATTGAGTGGGGGTGAGAACTGCATGGACCAATTGGATGGTGGTCAAGATCTTCTTGTGTAGGGTATGAAGCTCAGATATAAGTGTGGCATAGTCTGACTTTGAATGGTAAACATGGATTGCATAGGCGTGAAGGTGTCTGTAATAGATGTTTGGGGGATACTGTCATATCTGTTCCTACCTCTATCAGATATCTCCAAGTTCCTCTGGCCTATCTCCAATCCAATCCATCTCACACTCTTTGTCTCCCTCGAACTCCCCTCTCAAAGTTCACCTTCAGACTTTGGTCACTCTGGACTTCCATTGGAGATCCTCATCTCCTATCAGGTGTATCTTGGACTTATGATGTCCTACCTCCGCCTATCTCCTTTCATCTTTCCCCTTATGCCTTCCTCTTGATTCTCCATTTCAGGGTTCTCCATTGACCCTACCTCCATTGACCCTATCTCTGACCTTTGTCTCCAGGGTCTCCATACCTACATCCATAGCCTCTCCAGGGTCTCCATTCCTCCATACATTACCTCTCTATTTTCACTCCTTCCTTGTTCTCCTTCTAATCTCTGATCTGCTTCTCATAGTATATAAGTCCGACCTCCATACTCTTTTGTACTCCAGTATAAAAATTGTTTGTTGAATAAGATCCTGCCTACTCCGCATCTTGTTCTCTGCCCATGACTCCTCCTTCCACCTTGGACTTGTGACCCTCTGAAATACAAGGACCTGAGCCTAGCAAGGGTGCAACACATAAGTCCTGCATCAATGTCCTCTCTCTTTGTCTTTCATCCCTCCTATCTCCAAGCCTCTGTCTTCCATCCCCCTTCTTCATCCTTTGGTATACCTTCTCTGTCCTCCCTCTGTCCTTCTTCTCCTTTGTCCTCCTTCTTTCCTGTCCTTCTAACCTCCATCTCCTCCCTTTACCTATTGGATCTCTGTTCCTCTGTTTCCCATCCCTCTGGATTGTGGTCCAACTCCTATGTTCTACCTCTGTACCTCTGCTCTCATGATCTCCAACTAGACTTTGTCTCTTCAAAGTCATATAAACTTCTGACCCTCCAGAACTCTGCTAGAGCAAGGTCTGGAGGAAGTATGGATCCTAACAGATACCTGGAAAGAAGATGGCTTCTTGTTGCTCCATCAGCATTGCAGAGGTGACATTGGTAGTCCTTGAGGTCTCTAAAGGCCATTCTGAGATGGACAATCACTGTACCTATGTAAGTCAATGGGAATTGTCCTCTAAAAGGGATCACAGCTTGCTCATCTGAGTATTTGATGGGTGCTGCAAAGTGTTGAGTATAGCTTACCATGGGCAGGTATCAACATTGCCCATTGAACATGTTGTTGATCAAAGAGATCAACATGAAGTGGTTCATGGTCCTCACCAAGAACTCAACTGGGTTGAAATAGCAGTTGAGGTAGCCAAGCAGGTGCAATTTGCTCTTCATGTGATAATGGTGGACCATGCTGGCATCATGGTACAGATAATCCAAAGATGACGACCAGCTGCTGCCATCATTCGCTGTGGAGCTGGCTTTATTATTGGATTCTGAACCTAATGAGAGCATAAATGTCAAGCATAGAGTAGGGGTGGGGGATAGGGAATCCAGCAAGTAAGGCTTCTTGATTGTTATGGGGCTTGTGAATAGAGATCTGCATGGGTATGGATAACCCACCATGGGTCTAGGGTATGGGTATCTATGGGTATGGGTTGAGCTAGAGCAATCCATGGACCCACTACCCATGGGTATCCATACTCAAGGTATTTTACCAGTCATCACCACTTACCTTGTCCATCACCAACACTGTACATATGACACATTTTGGATCATTGTAACAACTGTAGTATTACAAACACCTTATACACCTCACAGATGCCACCTCTTTACTCCCTTCTCATTGCTTGATCATTAACTATTCACCCCGCACAAATCAACTTGAAGAATGATTGACGAATGGTTGCCTTATATAGTAATTAGCCCCTATCTTGCACAACAGTAGAAGAACAGTTAACCATTTAACTCTTCCCTTTTGTCCTCTATGGTATACCTTCATTGCTACTCTCCCATAAAGTCCACTACTATCCCACAACATTGATCTTGAGGCTAGACACTCCTAACTCACAAACAATGCATCATGGTCACCTCATTCTCCCTATCTAACACATTCATGCACAGGTATGTTTTTCCACCAGTCACATCACAACTCATGTTGCCTCATGGTATCCAGTAGTACCAGCTCAATACCTAGTATAGTCTACATAGATAAGCACTGCATGGTCCATGCATTTGTACTAGTAGTATAAAATACTATGAACCAGTAGAACAAGACTCTCTAGTCTTGTTCTCCTGGAGTTTTCCCAAACTACCATCTTGCTTGACTACCCCTAATGCTCTAGTTCTCAAACACTAGACCTTTTGGTGGATTTGGTTGTTTCATGTAGAGTATATAACAAATTATGCAAAACAAATTACTACTTCAGGCATAACAGAACCATCCACTAGAATTATCCCATATTTTTTCACCATGCTTCTGAAACATGTCTCACATTCCATGGAGAAGATACAAGCTCTCTTGTCAACCAGTACTCAGACAAAGGCTGTGGGACCAAAGGAAGCCACAACAGCCAATCTGAGCACTGCATCAGAAAAAGAAGATGGTTACTGTGATGTAGCACTGCAACAAAGTGTTCCTGCCAATAATTGATTTCAAGGTGGTCTGGATATATCCATTACAAAGAAGGGACCACAAGATTGTGGCAGTGAGAAGTGTAGTCAAGCAGAGTCCACAGCTGACAAGGATATTCCAGTTAAACAAGTAGCAAAGGAAGGCCACCTCAGGATGAAACACACAAAGAAAACTGAGACAGGCAACATTGACAATGTTGAAGTCAGTTCAGAAGTGGAGCTTGGTAAGGGTCAACAAAGCTCTGTCAATATGTCCTTGACTAATAGATCACAGAACAGATGATGAAGAAATGGATCTCACCAATCTATGCCTTTTTACCCCTGTTCCCAATATCGAGCACATTAACAACTGGCAGTGCCATGTTTTCTCATGTCTTGTAAAGGGCTGTCTGCTAGAGTCCAACAGTACCTGGACACACATGACAAAGTATTAACTGGTAACATGTGAAAGCACATGTGCTCATGCTGGGGTGAAATTGTCTTGAAGGAGATTAATGATGCCCAGGACCCTGAAACAGCATGTGACATACTGGGCGGGGATCTATATCAGTCACACTTCAAAGAAAGAGAAAGGGGCAAGTTACTTACTCACACAGATAGCATATCCATTCAGAGACAAAGTAAGGTGTACCAATTGATGGAACATCATGCATGATTGTTGATGATAATTTTCAGAGCCAAGATTGTGCACTGGGTATCGGAGAGTCTGCGCCCATTCAAAATAGCCAGTAATTGGGGTTTCTGGTCACTAATGAAGACAGGACAACCTGAATACTACTTACCACATCCAATGACTGTCTTGCAGGACACCTGACTGGTCAATGTTAATGTATGGAAGCGAAGTGCTAGAATGTTGTGGGTGAGTGGTCAGATTACATCTACTGCATGCATATTTAGAATTACATACCAGAAACACAACAGGGAACTGAGTTTCACAATAGATTGTTGAACTTCACCAAACCACAAGGCCTTCATGGCCATTACTATACACCTGACACATGAGGGTAAGCCACTAGTGGTGGTGCTTGATGCTGTTGAGCTTGCTGCAGTACATTGCAACACTTTGGAAAACTTATGTTGGTTTGACAGTAATGCACACAATGCACCTAATGTGACTTGCAGATATTGAGTATCATGGCTAACAATGCATCATCAAATGATACAATGACATATGAGTTAGCCAACTGACTTGCACACTTTGCAGGCGATGCAGCACATACTTGGTGCTTCTTACATATCATCAATTTAGTTGCAAAGACTCTGATTTGTGTGTTTGACTTACTGAAAAAGAAAGGTGCTGCCAGTAGCTGGGATAGCTTGGATGATGAGTTGAAGAAGCTTGGTGAGGACTTCAAGCTTGAAGAGCTCCAAACACATCTTGAAGCCTATCAAATGAAAATAGAGCAGGGAGATGAAGCAGATGGTGACCTTGGGGATGACAATATAGATGGGTGGGTGGATGAGGCAGATTTCTTGACCTTGGAGGAGTGCATGGAGATTGAGGCCAATCTTGAGCTGCTATGACTGATGCTTGCAAAGATTAGTTGGATTCAAAGATTAGAGTTAACATACCATCACTGATGCTAATGCAAGATTCACAAATTGGCTTTAAAATCATCCACTCAAGCACCAAGCTGCTGCCAGCATGGAAGAAGATCTTGAATGACCTGCAGCTGGCAGTCAGAAACCTCTCACAGGATGTGGCAACTCGTTGGAACTCAATGTTCGATATGCTGAACTTTGCATTGGAGTACCAGGTAGGGATTGATGGAATCACAGATAAAAACAAGTTGGGACTAAGTAGTTGTGGTCTAGATGACAAGGAGTGGGAGTTGCTAAGGTAGCTGTGCAATGTTCTCAAGGTGAGTGCATTGTTGTAGTATTTAGCTGACTAATCTATCCAGAGTAGATTCTGAAGGATATGACAGTGTTCTTCTCTTGTGGTACACCCAACCTCACCATGGTCATCCTGGTGATGGACTACATCGATGAAGCTTTTACCACTGGCATGTTGAACAACAAGAAACTAAGCCCTGCCATTCACGCAGCCATGGGACTTGCCAAGAAGACACCCAATCAGTATTACTCACTAATGGATGCGTCTGATGTGTATTATATTGCCATGAGTATGCATCTCTATATTTTGGTTCAATAAAGTTAACTAGCTATATTATAGTTTTGCATCCCCACCACAACCTTGAGTACTTCAAGACTGCTGACTGGCCCACTGACTGGATTGTGACAGTCAAGCAGCTTATCACTGATGTCTATGAGAATTCCTATCTTGTGCATCACGGCTTGAGTGGCAACACCAACAGCAACATGGAAACCATGCAGGAACAAATCCAAGTCTTCACCAATGTCTTTGACAATCTCCCATGCTTGGCTAAGTGACAGCCAAGAGCCACACATGACAAGCTGCAAACATATTTTACTATAGATGTTGAGGATGTTGCTGATGCTTTGGAGTGGTGGATCAAGAACCACAAAAAGTTTCCTTAACTCTCACGCATGGCCATCAACTATCTAAGCATCCTAGGCAAGTTTTCCACATATAGATACCTTGTTCATGACTCATTTAACCATTTAGCCACCTCAGTTGATGTTGAACAACTATTCAGTCAAGACTGTAATCTACCCAACACATGTTCACCTCATTGCAAGCATAGCCTTTACATGCTTTTTCATTTGACTCACAAAGCCCTTATCATCCAATAGTATTTATAGCTCTTATTAGTAAGCACTGCCTTGCATACTTACCATCATAGTTAGCCAATAGCATAGATAGCTCAGTAGTACACAGCTTGGTTTGTGCACAATTCTCTATAGTATGTATAAATACCTAGAGTACTTTAGCATAGAGTACTTTAGTCTAGTTCTCCTGATAGTTTTCCCTCTTTCTAATCAAAGGCTAAAAGCCATTGACCATAGTTATTGCATAGGAAACATCACTCATTGCTCATCAACATCATTATAGTCTATCAAATGCCTTTAGTCCTTGATTGGATAGTTGGTTGTTTCAGGATCTGTGCTTTGCTTTGCCTTGGATTATGGAGTTTGATGGAAATGGTAAAGGATGTTGATGTCAAGAGGGTTGTTGTGATGGAAGATGTGGTTGGAGACAAAGATCAGGTCTTTCCTGAAGGATGGGATGCCATTAACAAGATGTTGGAGCCTATAGCCTATAGCTACTCTTCAAGTTGTGTATTTAGTATTAACACCAATATCTGCAAAACCCTTGGATGTACCCATGGGTAGTACTCATTAAATATACAACTCATGGGTTTATGAGTTGTGGGTTGTGGTGGATTGGGTATGGGTTGGCACTATCATTGTTATGATTGCTATCCAAGTGGTAATGGACTTATCAATTTCTTTTCTTTTCTTTGCCCCTATCTACTTATTTCTGCTTCATCGCTTCTATTCACACATGCATATTTAATCTCCCACCTCTATGTTTCCCTTTCACATTAAATCTGCATTGTTACAGCATGCTGCCACAACCTCATGTTTTCCACCATCAAGGATACTTACTATATATAGAGTAGTACTGCATGGTCCATGCACACTTGTACTTAGTATATAAACCCCAATGCAACACCAGAGAACAGCAGTCTTGTCCTCTTGGATTTTCCCCCTCAGGCAACTCTAGTCTTCACTTCTCTCATCTTATCTTTTCCTCTGTGCAAGCAACCTAGCACTAGCTTCACTTAAGTGTCAGTCTGAGGGTTGTTTCACTAGGACAAGACTATTCTTACTTGCTACCTTGCTTGTAGACAGCTATTAACATAGACCACCAAAGTACCACAAGACATTTCCTACTGCCCACCATACTCTCAAGTTTCATTCACATTATCCAGTACATTCAAGAGGATACAATGCATTCTATGGAGCTCAAGACATTTTTCTAGTGTCTGCTCCCTCATCTTACATAGCATTAGTAGAAGGATTATTGCTCGTACCCAATGGGCATGTATCAGAGGTTCAGGAGTGGTTCAGGTTGACCGAAAAAGGGCTGTGTCATATCCCCGAAAACTCCTATCGACATCTCCAGTCCCCTCCAGTCAGATACATCCCACCTCTGCTGTCGTCGTATTCAGACATCCTCAGAGTTCCTCTGTCTTCCGTCTCGGAGATCCATACTAATTATTATCTTATTTCTGACTATCTCCTTTAGTAGTTACACCTCCATTCTCCATGTAAGGGTTCCCTGTTGACCCTACTCCACAAGGGTCCTCCGATAATTGACCCTACGTGCCTCTGTACATAGCCTCTCTGAGTATACTCTGTTCTTTGTTCTCTTTCCGACCTCCGATCCATTCCTCGTAGTATATAAACCCAATCTCCGTGTACCATGCTCCTCAGTTCAAATATCAACTTAGTCTTTCTCCTCTGAGCCTCATCTTCCCAACTCTTCCATCTACTCTCGAATTACTCCTTCCTATCTCATACCTCTGTCCCTCTGAAATACGAGAACAAGGGCTAGACAAGGGCGTGACATACAAGTTCTGCGCCGATGTTCTCACCCGTCCGTAATCTCCGTGACCTCCATCTCCGTAACCTCCATGCTGGACTTCAGTCCCTACTTCTAAATTCCGTTTCTAGCTTCCAGACCTCCATTGGACTTGTGCTTGGAGTGATACTGGACTTGACAGTATATTCAAACTCACACTTGTCTAGATACCTTCAAACATGACTCATACTACCAGAACCTCTTAGTGTGCTTTATTAGAAACCACTTTCGGCAACTCTCGAAACATCCCTGGAGAGTTCATCAGCCTGACCGCCCATGGTAATCCATCGATCTCCGAGTCATGGAACCCTGACTGGTTACGTCTCTCGCCATTAACCAGCCTAACCCGAGAACCTCCTTTGCCCGTGGAACCTCGTTTTGAGGAACTCCTGGAAGAAGAAGATTTGGTTCGAGGCACTGGTCATCCAGGACACTCGAGTCCTCCGGACAATGGTGATGATGGCAGTGGTGACTCTGACTCCACTCCATCAGAAGAATCAGAGGATGACCCTTTCAGTCGCCCACCTGTCGATGACGATCGTAATAATGATGTCCCTCTTGCTTTTGAACTGTTTTCCCAACTCGCTGACACTATTAAGGATATGACATGTCAAGCACTCCGCCGTAAGAAAGATTCCTTCGAGAGCAAGACCAAAGTCCAAGAACCGGACACCTTCAACGGAACTGATCCGAAGAAACTCCGGCCCTTTGTGGTTCAATGCGAGCTGAACTTCCAGGCAAACCCGAAGGGATTCCAGAAGGATTGCACAAAAGTAATGTTTGCTCAATCTTGTCTTAAAGGCATTGCCCTCAATTATTTCAAGCTGGACTTGCTCGGAATGCAGCCATACCATGCCCGTCCTCTTTGGATGGAAAACTGGCAGGTGTTCCTATATGAGCTCCAGTCCAATTTCGGACCTCATGACTCTGTCGCAGACGCAGAGGCTCAACTCGAGCAACTGCGAATGCGAGACTCACAATGCATATCTAGGTACATAGTTGAATGGAATCATCTGGCTACCCAAGTCTGAGAGTGGAGCACTGGTGCCCTACACCAGAGTTTCTACAATGGACTCCCAGATTGGATTAAGAATTAGATTTCTCGTCAGGGCAAGCCAGACAATATCTACCAACTCCGGACCATGGCCCAGCAAATCGACCACCGGTACTGGGAGCAAAGGGATGAAATCTCCTGAGCGACCAAAGTACCTGGGCCAAACTCTGGCAACCAAGGTCCCTCCTCCAAATCATCCAGACAAGCCCCAACCAATTCCACCTCTTCATCAAATCCAAAGGACGACAAATCCAAAGGTAACCCTGCTTCCTCTTCCGGTTCACCCAGAGGAAGCAACACTAACAGGAAGGGTAACAACCCTTTTTCTGCTCCTACTCCAGACTCCATTTCGTTGAAACTTGACAAAGATGGTAAACTCCTACTGGAGGAACATCAGTGTCGAATGACGATGAATCTTTGTCTCTTCTGTGGACAAGCAGGGCACTCCACGAAGGACTGTCCCAAGTCCTCCTCTAGAGCTTCGAAGGCTCACGCCACTACCATAACTCTGGTGGCAACCACCTCAAGCTCCACTTTTATGGAAGCGAAAAAATAGAGCACAACTCTCAATTGTCCGCACAGGCTGGGAGTCGCATTGATCCTGACTGTGCTCTCAAGGAGTTACATCTCAATGTGTCTGCTCTTTCCAATCCTAATTCTCTTCATCCTTACATCTCCCTTTCTCAGTTTTCCATTTTCGATGTTCCGACCCTCTTGGACTCCAGTTCAACTCACTGCTTCATAGATTCTTCCTTTATCGAAAAACATAAAATTCCTACACGTTCCATTTCTCTGCTTAAACTCTGTCTGTTTGACGGTTCTTTCGCTTCCTTCATTTCCTCCGCAGTCAATTTAGCTCTTTCCTTCGCTTCTGGCATCTCCACCTCCGATACATTTTATGTAACCTCATTGGATCCTTCATGCAGCCTTGTCCTCGGACATTGCTGGCTTGCCTGCTACAATCCGTTGATTGACTGGGCTACGAGCAGCATTACTTTCTGAACTCCTGCAGATAGGGTGCCAACCCCAACCCCAACATCAAAATCCACCCCTCCAAGGTCAAAGACACCCCCTTTCCCACTGTCTTCTGACATCCCTTCCTGGGCCTCGGAATGCAAACCCCCGGATTCGCCTAAAGCACCAGGACTTCCAGCCCTCCACATCTCTTTTGTCAATGCAGTTGCCTTCCACATGGCCTGTAAGATGGAGGGCTCCATCCAGTTTGCCTTCTCCCTACGATCTACTGACGATGTTTCCGCTTGCTCCGCTGCTTTCTTCAAAGAGAAGATTGATCTCTCCGGAGTCCCTCTGGAGTACCATGACTTCATGGACATTTTCAGCAAGCAAAAGGCTGACACCCTAGCTCCCCATCAGCCGTATGATTTGAAGATCAAATTGGAGGAAGGCGCAACACCTTCTATAGGAAAAATATACTCTGTTTCTTCCACAGAACAACAAGCCCTTCATGACTTCCTGGACAAGCACCTCAACATCAGCTTCATTCGCCATTCCTCCTCTCCCCACGCAGCTCCTGTGCTCTTCGTCTGGAAGAAGGACGGCTCCCTCCACCTTTGTGTTGACTTCTGAGATTTAAACAAGATCACTTGTAAAGACCACTACCCTCTTTCCTGTACTTCCGACCTCCTTGACGCCCCCTCCAGAGCCAAGGTCTATACCAAAATTGACCTCCGGCATGCGTACCACTTAGTCCGTGTTGCTGAGGGGGACAAATGGAAGACCTCCTTCCGAACACGCTATGGTTCCTTCGAATGGCATGTCATGCCGTTCGGTCTAACCAATGCTCTGGCAGCATTCCAGCATTTTGTTAATACAATCTTCGCAGACATGCTCGACGTCTGTGTCGTGGTCTACCTCAATGATATCCTAATCTACTCCCATGACATGGAATCACATCACAAAAACGTCCGAGAAGTCCTCCGACGTCTCCAGGCTAATGGCCTCTATGCTAAGCCGGAGAAATGCAAATTCCATACTGACACAGTCGAGTATCTCGGGTACATTCTCTCCCCTTTCAGGCTCTCCATGGCCCCTGATAAAATTCACACAATTTTAGATTGGCCAGAACCTCGGAAAGTAAAGGACATCCAATCCTTCCTTGGTTTCGCCAACTTTTACCATCGATTTATACAGAAATATTCAGATATTGTGGTCCCGCTCACTCGCCTTACTCGCAAAGAAGTCCCTTGGGACTTCTCCGACGCCTGTCAAACCTCCTTCCAATCCCTCAAGAATGCCTTTACCTCAGCTCCGGTGCTCGTTCACTAGACTCCGGGTGTTCCTATCACCATTGAAACCAATGCCTCTGACTACACTATTGCTAGTATCCTCTCCATCACTACTCCTTCCGATAATGAGATCCACTCTGTCGCATTCTTCTCCCAGACCTTAACCGGAGTGGAGTTGAACTATGATACTCACAACAAGGAGTTACTGGCGATTCACGAGGCATTCCGGAATTGGCGACATTACTTGAAGGGTTCCGATTTTCCCATAGACATCGTTACAGATCACAAAAACCTCGAATACTTCTCCTCCACGAAGCTCCTGATGCGGTGCCAGGCGTGCTGGTCCGAATATCTCTGCCAATTCAATATGGTAGTTCGGTACTGCCCTGGTAAGCTCGGAGCAAAGCCAGATGCTTTGACTAGACATTGGAACGTCTACCCCAAAGAGGGGGATAAGGATTACGCTCAGGTAAACCCTGGGAATTATAGACCCATTTTCACTCAAGAACAGCTCGCTATGTCTCTCCAGGCCACAGTGCTCGAGGTCCCATTACTCCAAGCCTCCCTTCTCCTTGACATTGATCATCTCCATTCCGATATCTTATCCACTCTCCCCAACAATTCCATCGCGTCTCCTCTCATCTCTGCAGAGTCCATCAATGACCTATGCTGGACAATTAACTCCAAGAGATTTTTACTACGGGACAACCATATCTACATCCCCGAAGCCAACGATCTCTGCCTCCATATTCTCCGGGCTTTCCACGACCACCCTACTGCAGGCCATTTCGGTCAGAACATTATGTTAGAACTCATCTGACGAGTATACCTGGCCTGGCATCAGAACATACGTCAAGGACTATGTCAGTTCTTGTACAATCTGTGCTAGAGCTAAGGCTCCCCGACATCGTCCCTATGGTCTCCTGGGGCAGCTTCCGGTCCCGGAGAAACCATGGAACTCCATTTCTATGGACTTTATCAAACAGCTTCCCCCTTTGGAAACATTTACAGCGATCCTCGTAATTGTCGATAGGTTGTCTAAACAGACGATCTTCATTCTGACTCATGACACTATTACCTCCGCTGAGCTAGCTAAGTTGTTCCTAATCCATGTCTTCTCCAAGCACGGAGTTCCTTCCCACGTCACTTCTGACCAGGGCTCCGAATTCGTATCACACTTCTTCCGATCATTAGGTAAAGCTTTAGAGATGTGCCTGCACTTCACCTCCAGTTTCCACCCAGAGGGGGATGGTCAGACGGAACACACTAATCAGACTCTCAAGCAATATCTTTGGATCTACTGCAACTATCAACAGGACAACTGGTCTGAGCTCCTCCTGCTCGCGGAATTCGCTTACAACAATGCACCAAGTGCTACCACTGGCGTCTCCCCATTCTTCGCCAATAAGGGCTATCATCCTAACTTCTCTGTCCTACCCAACCTTGATCTTACTTCCTCCGCAGCCAAGTCTTACATCACGGACTTAGATGAACTCCATGAGTTCCTCCGATCGGAGATGCTGAAAGTGCAGAAACGCTACCAAGTACCAGCGGACAAGAAGCATAGCCCTGCTCTGGACTTCCTAGTCGGCGATCAAGTTTATGTCAAAGCCAAATACCTTTGTTCTACTAGACCTTCCAAAAAACTCTCTGAAAAATACCTAGGACCCTTTACAATCATTGCTAAGCC
>JBBPRQ010000411.1:0-28806 GCA_038093095.1 Boletus insuetus | reverse complement strand
AGCGATGCTTATCTATGTATACCATACTTGTAGTTAAGCTGGCACCACTGGGTACCATGAGGCGACATGAGGAGGTTTATGATTGGTAGATAAACATACCTATGCATACCTGTGCATACACATGTTAGATAAGGAGCATGAGGCAACCACGATGTAGTTCTGTGAGTTCCAAACGGAATTAGGTGGTTCCGAGCGGAAGCAAGTCTGTAATGTATTGTGCTTTTGTGGTTCCAGTGATTCCGATGGTTCCGGTGGTTCCGAGCGGAATCATGTATAGGAATTGGAGTTTGTAACACAGTTTGTATGCAGATTACCACGCATCTTGGCTTCATCAGTCATCTATGCCTACTGGAGTTTCCTTGGTCTATCGGCGGTCTATTTGGCATGAGCAGTCTATATTTTAAAACAGACATGGTGTCTCAAAGCGCATTAGAAAGGAAGATGAATATGTGATTTGAGTACGCAGGAGACATAAGAATGCGAGAAGAGAAAGAGGTTTTCCTTATGAGTGTTTTTCTTTTTATGCTTTTTATCAGTTGTGTTTCTGTATCGTAATGTCTGTTGATTTGTGTTTTTAGTGGCTGAATTTGTAAGGGGAGAGTGTCACCAGTCTAATCCCAGGTAAAACAGAGGCTATGGTATGGTGGTCTTGATAACCAGACTAGTCATAGATGATCTCCTCCAAGTCCAGTGGTTCATCATCATACTCTTCGATGTCTACTCCTGCTAATTTGTCCAAGTCATCGTTGTTTAGACCAGTAATGTCAGTGATAGGAACATCAGAATAGATATGAGGATAGTAGGGGATGAGATGGAATGCTGTATATCACAGCTTCAGGACTGCACCATCCAACTCTACTAGGATGTACGCCAAGGGGCCTTGGCTTTGTCTTTTAGTTCAGTTCTTTTTTGATATGAGAATTCCAGACCAAGACCAGACTCCCAGGATGAAAGTTGAAGTCCTTAATCTGGTTTTTGAATGCCACTTTGAAATGCTTGATAGACTCAAAACAAGCCTTGAGGACATGGCTGTGGATAGACTCCAAGTCCTCCTGATGTTTTTGGAGCTGGCGGGCTTGCCAAGCAATTAGTCCAGAGGGAGACATTGCATTTGTATCTGGTAGGGAAACAAGGAAGGTAGCCTCTGAGAGATCAAAGGTGAAGAGGGGCTCGACACCATGAACCATGAAATATGGAGACAAACCAGTCGAGCGGAGTATCATTACATGCTCAGCCCAAAAGACTGAGTGAGCAGCGGTATGCCAGTGTAACTCCCCCCCAGGGTTGTTTTAACGATGGCCTCCCAGACATCATAATGATGCTGTTCAACAATACCATTGGCTTGAGAGTTGTAGAGGGAGATGTGGATGTGTTGGATACTGTACCAGTTGGTGAGTTTTTCTGGGGCTTGGACAAATGTGGGTCTTTTATCAGTAACAATCTCAGATAGAGGACCCCATCAACAGAGGAGATCCTCGAAAATAAAAGATGTGAGAGATAAGGCATTCTCTGAATGCAGCATATGCCATTCCAGGTAGGCGGTCAAGGCACAGTGGGCCTGGACAATATACTGATAGCTGCCAGACCAGGGCATCAGCATGGTGTTGATGTGAGCCTTGCGAAATGGTCCACCTATCACCAGTACAGTCAGTGGTATGTGAAAGCGATTGGTCTGCCATGCTTGGTACTTGTGACATGTCCTTATGAACCATTTGACATCGTCGACCAACATTGGCCACCAGAAGTGCAACAAGAGCCTAGTCTGGACTGTGTAGACACCTTTGTGCCCGAGGTCATTGTGCACCTCTTTAATCAGCCCATACCATTGATGCTCTAGTATAACCAACTATTGATGTCTGTGTGGCTCACACCACCACAAGGAGCTGTTCAGCACAAAGAATTTGATAGCAGCATTGACAAACAATTGGAAATCTGCATCAGAGAGGTGAGTGGGGCGCTTGTGAGTTTTGAGAAAACCTTGGATTGAGATGATCCGGGCATCATGTGCAATGACTTTAGCAGTTCATGGAATAGGGGGTGAGTTCAAGGCAGAGTCCAGCTCAAGATGGGTCAAAGAGAAAATAGACTGGTAAATATGTGGGAACATCGTGAAAGAGGTTGGAGCAATAGAAACACAGTCTAGTGAAGGTAAGAGCAGGCAGGCAAAGGAAGAGGTAAAACAAGCAGCAATAATGGAATCAGCATAGGGGGGACTTCTATCGTTGAGTAAGATGATGCAAAATGAATAGAAATTGTCCAGCCAATCTTCGACATCATCATCCTCAGGCAGGTCATTATTGGGGTGAGGACAGTGAGAAAGACTGTCTGGTCTGGTGTGTTTAGCAGCCGGAATATGACAAAGTTCGAAATGAAAGAGGAGAATACTGGCAATCCAACTGTTGATGGTTGCATTCAGCTGGAGGTCAGGGTTATTAATCATACTCTTGACATATTTTGTGTGGATTTCAACAATGAGATTTGGGACTCTGAAGATAAATACATGGACTGCTCAGAGTGGTGCCCAGAACAGTCTGTATAGTTCGAGCTTGGCCTGTGAATAGTGGCTCTCAATGCTCGTGAGGCTAATCAAACAGAACTGGTTTGGATAGCACTTGCCATCCTCACCTTCCTGTGATAGAATGAAACCAACTGCAATAAGGGAAGTGTCCATGGCAAGGACTACCTCTTGGCTGGACTCATAGTCCAGCCACCAGAGTGCAGAAGACTGGATAATCTCATACTTGAGACAGCACATCACGGTTCGCTGAGTGTCACCCCATTCAAAGGGGACACTCTTACATGTTAGATCGACAAGTGATTGAGAGATAGAAGTGAAGTTCCGGATGAAAATATGGACCACTCTGCAGGTTCCTAGAAATCCACAGACTTGCGTGACGGTTTTGCAATCTGGCCAATCATGGATTTTCTGGACTTTATCCTTATGGGTGACTTGACCTTCAAAGGTACACCTACACCCAACTATGGTAGTGTCCAGGGCAGCAAGGATAAACTTCTTTGGCCAAGACAGTTGCATTGATGTTTTGGAGGCATTGGAGTATTCTATGAATGATGGTGAGGTGATTCCAGATAAATTTATGAATACCTGGGTTCTCCAGAATGGTCTTGAATGAGTCATCCGATCCTTGGAACTGGGTTGTCTCAGTTTTGACCAGGAGGTCATCAATAAACAGCATGGTGTGGTGAGGCATTTCATTCTATAAAATAAAGGCCATATTGGCTTGGTAGATTTGGATGGCATTAGTATAACCCATAGGGAGAGTAGTGAGATGGTGGGGACTAAGTGGACTATTGAACATTGTCATGTCTCATGACTCGAGATGCAATGGGCACCGGTCATAACCTGTGAACAGATCCATCATACTGTAGACCGTATACCCACCAAACAACTCAGCAAGGTGCTCAACAAAGGGGGGGATGGAAGAGTCCCATATGGTCACAGTGTTGAGAGGCTGGAGGTCATGGACCAATCACAGTGTCATTCCATCCTGCTTAAGCACACAGACCCAGCGAGACTGGTAAGTAGCAGCAGATGGCTCATAGATGCCAGAGGCGATCTGGTCTTTGATAATCTGAATGGCCTGGTCCCATGATGATGGTGGGATGGGGATGTTGCATAGGATCCATGGAGTATGAGGAACAGTGGGGATCTTAACTGGTGGGAAGTATCGTTTGTCGAGGCGTCCTTGCTCAGTTGAAATCCAAGCAAAGGCGCTCTTGTGGTTGAGGATGATCCACTGGACTAACTTGAGTTCCTCCAGCCATAGCCAGTTGGTGGGGTCTGTTACGGTCTACTAGGGGGGACTCTTTTCTCGCATTCACTACGCTTGGACAGCACTGCTGCTCTACTTGTTTCTCTCTAGACTCTATCTCTCACTCTACGGAGTTGTATTTGTACTGGAGTTGTCCTCCAGATAGTTTCTCCTTTTATATCCATTGTTTACATACTCACATGGCACCCCACCTCCACTCTATATTTAGCTCTTTCCTTTCATTCCATACGGGATTCCTTCGGACTTCTGCCCACATGGCATTCCTCTTTTAGATTACACTGCCACTTCCTGCAGTTCCGCATTATTGGGATGGACTATATGGAGTACAGTTGTCCTTCGGACTCCCGCCTCCTTTTTCCTTTTATATCACTTACCTTACTTGCATGGACCAGGGGCCTATCATATATATACTCTGTACTTTTATCCTATACTTTCCCTAAGCTAGTTCTATGCAATATCAGCATAGTTCTAGTGATACTTCCCGAGAGCTCCAGCAGCTAGCACCTGGATATCAGAGACCTGTCGAGCCCACCTTGAGTCTCAGTTCGTCTTCTGAGATAGACTGTGGTAGACATCGCCTAGCAGGCTCCTCTACTCATTACCTCGCCCTCTACTCTTGAACTTGTTCAGGCCAAGGTAACTTCACGCTCCGCTTGTCACTAACTGCACTGCGCATTACAGGGTCAAGGTCAAGTTTATCTGATTGTTCCTGTATGAAGTGATTCTCCAGTATAAAGTCTGAAGGGTTAGTAGGTAATGTCCAGCAAGTGGATCATCCAGTAACTGGCATAATATGCAGTATTCCTCATCAAAAGGAGCCACAATATACCAGATCTTTCTGGCTACCGGTTAGTAGGCCAGAGAATGGAAGACGGAATCAAAAGTGTATGTAGAAGAAAGCACAGATATATGGAAAGGGGATAGAACAGACTGTGTGGTAGAGATGAAAGGGTAAGTGGATGAAAGGGTTGACAGTCCTTTGTCTGTAGGGAGACCAGCAAAAGGGGGCTGGTGTTATGATCACTATCCAAGCAGTAATGGACTTATCAATTTCTTTTCTTTTCTTTACCATTCATCTCCACTCTATTGCTTTTATTCACACATGCATATTTAATCTCCCACATCTATGTTTCCATTTCACATTACATCCACATTGCTACAGCATGCTGCCACTGACACATGCATTATGCATGTTCAGCTATGCATGGCTGTGCTGCCACATCCTCATGCTCATGTTAGCCAGTACCAAGGATACTTACTATATATAGAGTAGCACTGCATGGTCCATGCACATTAGTATATAAACCCCAATGCAGTGCCAGAGGACAGCAGTCTTGTTCTCTTGGAGTTTCCCCTCAGGCAACTCTAGTCTTCAGTTCTCATCTCTCATCTTTTTCTCTGTGTAAGTGACCTAGCACCAGCTTCACTTAAGTGTGAGTCTGAGGGTTGTTTCAGCTGGTCTGGAGATGAAGCAGTGGTGTACAAGAAGTTCAAAGCAGTCATAGTATAGAAATCTCCCCAGCCTTTCAGTGGCTCATCGAGATCTAAAAACCCATTTCCACAATGGATTGGTGGTTAGCACATGTTATACATCAACAACACTAAGGACATCCTTCAGTCCAGGGATGAGTTGGCATCTTGTACTTCTTACCAGAGTTGGGGTCTTGAAGTGTGATAGTTTGTACACCATCAGGAAAATCATCAGTAGACATGCTCATAAAACAGTGAAATGGTTGGCTGAGTAAGAGGTCAAAATTGGCCCTGGGAACTATCTGCACCTGGAAACAGACCTCATCTGCACTGAAGCCCAGGCAGAGATTCTCAAGTACTTCGATGGTAGACTCCGTGCTTGTGTTCACATTAGACATAGTCATGACATGGTCCAACCTGACAGGCAGACTGAGAGACGTCCACACTCATTTGGGCATGGCAATGATCTCTGATCTGGTGTCCAGAACAGCTGCAAGAGTTGTGCCAGTGTCAACTACTTTGGCTTCGAGGGATTGTAATGAAATGCTATGGTGCGCTACAATGAGGCCATCATTGTTTCAGTGAACTTGGTCCCAAAATTCACACTCCACAGACCCAGGGTCTCTACTAGAGAGTTTGTTGATCTGCACAACATTAGTGGATACAGGAATATGTTTGGTAGTAGAAAGTTCCTGGAGTTGTCTGCAAAACTCTGGGGCAATGGACAACAGCTCTTTGACTAGTACAGGGATGGTGGTCTCTAGTACCCAGTCTACAATTTGCCTAGGAGCGGAGTCATCTTTGAGTGGGAAGATGTACCTAAATTGCCCAGTTGGGACAATAGAAGCATTGTTAGTCTGGTTAGGTCTAGTGGGGATGGTACTATTGGGGGAGGAAGAAGAGGGTTGCAAGGTAGATGCTACTGGGGCTGCAGGCTGGCAGGTTTGGACTGCCAGAGAAACGATCTTCTTGGTTACTGTAGTGGTGCAAGGACCGGGATGACTAGTCCTGTGAGGCAGCATCTTGACACCATCAAAGTGCATCTTGGGGCCTTTAGCCTTACCCTTGTCAGCCTGGAATGATGCCCAAGCTCAAGCAATGTAGGGTTTGAAGTCTGGGTAACTGATTATAAGTTCATCATCTTCCAAATCATCAACTGGGGCTAAGAAGACCAATGGTTCAATGTCAAGGATAGCGTTGGTATTGGGATAGGTAAGCAAGACAATACCTGTGGTGACAGTAGATGGCAGTTGGGGAACAGTAGGTATGGGCAGTGGAAGTTAGTCTAAGCAGTCCCTGAGACAGTGAGTTCCTGGAATTGTATGCATTGACTGTCCAGAAGACAGAGCTGGCCATCAGGGCCACAATGAGCTCTACCAGTCTGTATGTACACCTTGATGTGGGGGCAGTTGCCCATAAAATGGGTGGGGTCTGCACAGAAGGCACAGTTCCTGTTAACAACTCATTTGACGGTGGTCTGTTCAAGTTTGATGGCTGGAGCAGAGACCAGTGGTGTGGTCTGAGGGATGGATATGAATGGGCCTGGTGAGGCCCATGTAGGACAGTATGGCTGAGGCAGAGATGTAGCAGTATAAGTGGGCAATGGAAGCATACAAAGGGCTGAACCAGTGAGTAGAAACTTGGTAGCTTCGACGATGTCAGCAACTGGGTAAGGGTTGAATGGGTAGTGAGTGGTTTTTGTAATGAGGAGGCATTGACAAACTTGGGCTTCAAGACTCTCCAGTAGACCAGAGAGGAAGAGTGGGTCATGGTCTAAGTCCAAGATCTTCCTCCCTCAAATGAGGAGCTTCACAACCTTCATAAATGTATGTTGGTACTCTCCTAATTCCTCAATAGTGTGCATGGGCTTAGCACAAAACTCTTGTACCAAGTACTGAATATCAGCATGGCAGTAGTGTTTAGCTCCTTTGTAACTGGGATACATAAGTTTCATGGCAACCATAAAGTCCACCCATATGGCAGGGATGGTGTCCCTCTCATCAAGAAGTTCCCAACCTTCAGATTCCTCAAGGTCTGCATATCGTATGGCAGCCCAGATTGTCTCAGCTGCTGTGAGACCAGATGTGCTGGCAAGTTGATTGACGTACTCTAAAAACTAAGGCAGCAAAGCTGGGGTTTTTCCATTGAACTTGGAAGCATTGGAAGTGCCTCAAAGGGGCATCTGAGGTATGGAGTTAGCCATTGGGATTCTCTGTGGTGGCAGTGGAACAGGTAAGCAGTTAGGCATGGATAGCAGAGAGAATAAGCAGTGAGACAATGGAAGGGGATGGACTAGTACTGCGGGGGTGGACGATAGTCCAGATGTTACTAGGCTAGATGATGATGTGGTAGCATGACTTGGAGCAAAGTCCACTGGTAGCAGTGAGTCTTGAAAGGAAACAGCAGAGGGTTTGAAGAGGTACAAGAGGGATGGCGAGGATGGTTCTGATGATGTTGAAGAGTCAGATTTAAGCAGTGTGAGTGGTGAAGAAAATCTGGAAACAGGGAATGCCCTGTTCCTTGGTGGAGTTGAGAATATATACACTCCAGGCAGCTGACTATCAAAGCTAGGGTGTTCGCTTAGTTCACCCTGAGCTTCATCAGCACAGGCAGTGTGGTTGATAGGGGCCTGTATAAGTTCCGGTGACAGGTTTCTAGCCAAATGCAGCAATGGAGAGGTACAGCAGGAAGTACTGGACCAATTAGACCAGTTCCATGTTGGTGATGAAGGGTATGAGTCATAGTCTGTCAAGGGGCTAATCCCTAGGTCAGCTAAAGTAGAGAGGTTGTGTCAGTTGTGTTGAGCATTGTGGGGCGTTACCAGCTGAAGGAGTTCAGACTCATCATTGATTTGCAAATTCCAGAAATAGTTAAGAAAGTTTTCAAGCTCTTGGTGCTGGGTTGTAGGTCAAAGACTTCTTCTTCTGGAACCCCGTTGTGAGTCCCTTGTGGTGGGCTCCAGTTGTAAAGATGCTAGTCCATATGATAGAACAAGTCCTACTGGGTTAGCATGAGAGAAAAGGGACTCTGAGAAAGTGGGGAAAGAATAGGAGAGAAGTCCGGAGAGATCAACCCAGCGGTCTGGTAGAAGACTGGTTGTTGGTGATTAGTCCAAGTAGTTAGTCCAGTAGTCCAGTTGATAGTAGAGACATTGGTGAGGAGAGGCAAGACATTGAAATGACCAAACCCACCAAAGGGTCTAGTGTTTGAGAACTAGAGTACTAGGGGTGGTCAAGTGCGATGGTAGTTTGGGAAAACTCCAGGAGAACAAGACTAGCGTGTCTTGGTCTACTGGTTCTAGTATTTATACTACTAATACATGCGCACAGACCAAGCTGTGCTTGATAAGAGGTACATATGCTATAGGCTATGGCTGTTTATAAGATAAGAGCTATTAGTGCTATAGGTCGATAAGCATACCTGTGCTATGATGTCATAAATAAGATCACATGATTAGTCATGTGACATGCCATGTGTTTGTCTAGAGCGTGTATCCATATGGATCAATATCGTGGGAGAGTAGTGGCCTGTGTGGGAAAGTAAGCAAGTAGGGCGTTAGGATAAGAAGTGTAGTGTGTCTGTAGTGAATGCAACACTTGTGTCTTTTCTGGTTGAAACAAAGCCTAGAAAAATAGGGAAAAATATGGGAATGTAACAGACATGAGAATGTTAGTTGATAGATGTTCAGACAATAGGTGGTAGACAGTGATGGTGATGGTGACAGTGACAGTGACAGTGATGGTAGTTGTGAGCCAAATGGAAGCTGAATTCAATCCAATGTACAATATTTTTTATAGTCTGGGCATATCCAGACCCTAACTATGATTAAAGAACATTTTGAGAAATAATGATGACCCCTAAGGGTCATGGTAATACATGTCAGTTCAAGTCATATCATACCAAAAAAGGGGATAAACAAAATGCTGGCAAAGAATGACAATATGAACTGTGACATGGAGGGTAGACTGAGCTAGACCATTGATACCAGAGTACCAGAGTAGCACCAGTCTTGGGCTATAGTTGACGGAGTACAAGCAGAGCAATTCAGGAAGATACCTAGAGGTAGGAATATGAGGAATATGAGCACAGAGACAATGTGAGCCTTTCTGATGTAGGGAAACTTCTGAGGCACCTGGGGCAGTTTGACATGAGAAACATTGGAGGAAGAACTGAATGTGCACCATGATGCATGACGATTGGGGTGTGGACATAGTGTGTGTGATATAATGAAGAGTGGAACTAAGTGACTTGAGTAAGAAGTTAGATAGTCAAAGTTGCAAAGGATCTGCTTTCAAATTTTATTACTTTCATCCTCCACATCCTGAGCATGGAAAGCTGCTGCCACCATAGTCCAAAGACTTCTACTCTCCTGGAAGAGGATCAGACCACAGTGCAGAATGGCATTTTGCACCCTCCTGTGACACCTAGCGAGGTCAACTTCAAGTCTTTTCCCTCTTCAGATCCCATAGTGCCTGTGTCATCCCAGCATCCCCCCCACTCCACCCAAGGCCCCCAGACTGCCACTCCACTCATCATGGTTGGTACTCCCAGCGCTATTGGTGCTATTTGCATTCCAAAGTTGAGCATCATCTCCCAGTTCATGACACCCATACCTATCAAGGGATTGCCCTGGGTGCAGCAAAGTTTTACCACATCCAAAAGCAACAACAAGGTAAGAATTCATGGAATTATTATAACATTAGCCAATACTAACACAGATTTGCAAGACAACTCAGAATCAGGATGAGCCGCTTTCTAAGAAGAAAGAATTCAAAATGGAAGATGCACACTTAATTCTTAAGGTCACAAGAGCACATCATGTGGTCTGTCAGCTTGAGCATGACCTTGCTGAGGCCAAGAGCACAGAGAACCTTACCCTTTGTGACTTGTACAAGCATTGGGCCAAGAAAGCAGGGAAGATACTGGCGGGTGCCAAGTATGAAGTTGGTTGTGTTCAGAATTTAATATGCAATTCCAGTATTGGCCACCAAGTTTTGGATGTACCATCTCAGCCAAAGTGCCGTTACATGTCTCCATCCGCTCTCTCTAGCAGTCCCACTAACTTTGCTCTGGATGGTCTTCAAGCCTGTATGTCTACATTTCTGGTGTTGTTTTCATTTGACTCACATTATCACCAGAGCTCTCAAGATTTGAGTTTCAAGCTGATTTGTAGTTTCCCTATTGCATGTTTGAGGATATCCTCTGGACTTATTATCACTTCTTAGTCTATTGTCCTGTATTGTTGATCATGTAAATACTGTTGTGAATGGTAATAGTGAATATGCTGTCAAGAATGCTTCACTGTGGTCAGCTGTCTGCCACTGTAACCCCTGGAATAGTTGTGTGCTTGACACTGTGTATGTGTGTGGCACATTGTGCAGGGCTGTGTTGGTATATGCCTAAGGAGCAGTTAACCAATGTGGTAACTATGCTGCCATGTAGTTACTGTCATGCTGTATTCCTGTCAATGTGTGAAACTGTAAAGTGCTGTAATGATGCTGTACTTCATTGGATGACTGTGATTTCATGTTCTGAAATCAGAGATTTGCTGATGGGGGCCGCATGTCATGCAGAAACAGAGTGCCATTGAAGCTTGAGTTTTGATGAGCCACCCCATGCAAGTATATTGATATATCCCCTGATTGTGCTACAGTTAAAAATGTAATACATCCCCAACTGTCATCTACCTATAAATGAAATGTATCCGAACCTTGTGATGAACAGGATATATCTTGAACAAGCTGGGCCCTATTCTGTCCATCTGGCTGTGTCGGAGAGATCACCTACGGCCGACGGCCATAGATCCATTAATCGTCCATGTTTGGATTAGATGCATGAACAATGTATGCTACTGCTACTCATTGACCAGCTGACTCTCGTCCTTATCCACTGGATACTCACTTGGAGAAGCATTCATTGTCGACACCTCAATGTTGTCTCCCTCTGCCACATGCTCTGTGACCCCAATACCCAATGTCAAGATCTTACCAACATTAGCCCAGTCTACAATAAAGGAAGTGCACAGCTTCTGCCTAATAGCGGCCTAACATTTGGCATATGCAGCAAATGCTTCTGTGTCTTCTGGCTTCTCAAATGTTCTTAGCGTAGCACATTGATCCCAGCATTCTGCTTCCCACTGGAGGAAAGTGAGGACATGGCACATTTCCTTGGCAAGAAATTGTACCTCTTCATCCCACTGGTGATGTTGTGCCCTTGCTTTCATCCATTCAATTTGAAGCACTAGTAAGGTGGCATTAGGAGAGGACCACCCCTTACAGGACTCTTTGTACTTACTGTCTTGCAAGCCAACATCTTCATTGATTGGGATTCCCTGCATCAGCCAGATCCATGACATAATTGCAGTGCCCTGCATCTGCCCATCCAATAGGTCCCCCATAGCATGAAGATTGGTCGTTTTCAATAGCTTGAGCCTCTCCTGCCACCCAAGCTTATCTAACTTGGGTGCAAGTGACATCAATGCCACATGAGCCTGGTTGTATTTGACATGACTGAGCAATAGATGATCTTGTACAGCCCGCACCGTATGCTGAGCCCTCGTGTTTGCACCTTGACCACACAGGTTGTGATTCTTAAATTTGAGAAGCTGTGCATGTAACCGAATATGGTGATGACACTCATCCAACATGTCACTGGCTTGTGCATATTGTAGCACCCACTTGATTTCCAGTAACCTGGGGTTGCACAAGACTGTATTGCAAATGCTGGATGGCAGGCAGAGCTGAATATCCTCTGGATGTTCATTTTTGACCAAATATGGACTGGAAAAGAGTGTGGTGGATGTGTTTGGAATGTACAGGACCCAAATGGAGCTCTAGGCATTGATTTTCACACTGCAGAGCATTACCACACAGGAGGAGCTTGCTCTTTTGGCCCTTAGTAGCATGTTGACCCAGATGCGCCCGGTCTGCTCCAAGCTTTTGTCTACCTGAAATAGTTAGTGTAGTAGGGCAACATATATGTGGTGAACTCACTGGACATTCTCAAGATCAAGCCCCATGCTGATGAGCACACTAGCGGTCACCCCTGCATCCAGTGAGACATCCGTCCCTGCTTCCAGGTTGTGTGCATCTTGCTCTGCGAGCTCCAGACACATGGACAAGAGTGTAACCACTACAAGGGTGTCAATATCTTACTACTGTCTTCTGAGGGAGTACATATGTGACACCTTACTCTTCAAAGGATTGGGCTTGGTCTTGTCATCTTCCCAAGCCTCAACCTCCTGCATCCATTTCACCAACTCCATTGTACCCTCCACTATAGCACCAATAGAGGCCTCAAGGTCTTGTAATGCTTCCTGGTGTACATCTCTTTCTTTCATGGCCACAATCAACTTGCATAGCAATGAGCGACCTTGATCAGGATGTATCAGCTTGTTTTCTGGGGGTCACATATGCACGAGATGAAGTTACAACTTACCAAACACTATTTTCTTTTTCCAGTTTCCATTGCCAAAATGGTCATCGAGTACATCCCTGCAAGCTCCTGGTCCCATCTCCTTCATGCTTGAAGCAACATGATTGATATTTGCCCATCCACGCTCTGGGGCCTCACCATCCATATGGCCTACACCTGGCAACAAGTTGAAAGAGAAGCAAGTCTGACACATATTGATGTGCACTGCAAGGTGAAACTTCAGGACAAAGAAGTTCATGGTCTACATTGTTGGGTTAACTTGTAGATTGCTAGACAACATCTTCATACATGTCCAGAATTTTTTGTGCCATTGGCATGCTATGTTGTATGATACGTTGATGGTCTTAAGTTGTGAGCTTGCAAGGGAGGAAAAGAAAATATAGTCCATGTTTACATATCTAAGGAAACAAATATAATATGTGTTGGCTGGCTGACCCTTATGTGAAGAAGTATCTTACCATTCACTCTTCTGAAGATTGCTGACACTACATCAATGCTTTATATTATAATGCACGCAAACAACTTCCCCAACACTGGTGACTGCGAGTCCTTTGACGACTTCGTGTCTGCCATATTTATAGTGTTGTGGCTTACACATGTACTTCGCTACAGACATGATTATTTCATATGTCATTTGACCAATATTGATGCCCAACTTCTATATTGCACTGGCATTTGCCTTGAAATACACCTTGTAGTTGTTGTTGTTGACAAAATATCCCCATCCTTGACTCAGGCCAGAATCCTTGACATCAGATGAAACATGTTGTCACTTGAGGCGGAAATTGGCATCAATTGCAACAAAGAGCGCATAGAGCCACCTGCACCATATACAATCAAACAATGCCATAAGAGTGTAGATCTATGAACTTACTGGCGATCAGAGCACTCCCAGTTAGGGGGGAGGTTTTTGCCTGGATGTGGGCAGGCTGGGCAAAGGATGGCAAGGTCTCCTTCTTGAGTCCCCTCAATGCCGGCAGGATCATGTCCACAACCTAACCATTTGAGCCCTATGATATGATGCCATTGACTAACCATATGCAAAAACACAGCATATTAGTATTTCTATACCTTGTCAGCTCAGTCCAGGCACAGTAAACTGCAGACATACTCAGACTGGAGTCAAACCTGTGTTATCCGTGTGCTGGACAATGGTATGAAAAAACTTGAATGTAGTGACCTTTAATTCAAAGAAGAGTATGTGAAAGAGTTCCATCACTGCAAATGTTGCAACAGTACAGGGTTCATGGACAGTTGCAGGAAACAATCGTGCCAAGAGAAGTTGCCTGTACCAGTTCGTGGCCTGCTCACAGGCACAGAAGTCAAGAGCAACCATGTGTATTGGATGGACATTGATGACAATGAAGTCATCATCAAAAGCAGTCTGGTGGTTGGGACAAACCTTTGCCAGGTGATGTCCTAATTGTATATGTAGACCTAAACTCTTGAGTGTAATAACAGAGAGATAACTGTCTGCCCATTGCTGAAGCAATACATGAGAACAAGTCATAGAATGTAAGGGCTCACATACCTTAATATGATGGAAAGGGTGATTAACATGAGACCACACAATGCAGCCTTGATAGGAGAATTGTAAAGTGAAGCAGTCTTTACAGCAGTATACTGGCATTTCAGCGCCACATTGACAACTCAACCAGTGGTCTGCTTTGCCACGACCTTCAAGATGGACGAACTCATTAAGGAAAGTGGTGCACTTGGACAACCAAAGTTTGATCAGTTCGTCCTAAACAATGTTCATTCAGATCAATCATCCAGAGGTTGCCTCTGCTTACCCTAGGCCTTTTCTGGTGTGACTTGCATTTCACTCCTGGTCCAGAAGGGTCATCACCCTGGATGATGGGTGGATCATATGCAATCCCATCCCAATCATCAGTATGGCTATTGCCGCTAGTGGTGAGTGACTCTGGGTTTTCCTGGGGCACTGAGCTTTTGAGAGCAGGGATGTAGGTTGTCCACAAAGCAAAGCTTCCGCTGACTTGCTGGCTGAAGACACAATGTTGTAGAATGTGCAGGGCCTCAACGTTCAGTGCATCTGGTCATTGTTACAATTCTCTCATTTCTTTCCTTATCTTGTACCAATATGTGTCTCATCTGTTCTTCTTGGACTTACTTTCCATTTTCCTATGATGACATATCCCTTACCCTTGTTTATCCCACTAGTGTTCCAACAGCATCCATCTACTTAGTCATCATTCCTTCCATCTGTTTCCATTCTCTTCTATGCCTACCCTAAACACTTATATATCCAACATATATAAGTCGTAGATACTACTCTAGTGTTTCCCCATGCTTGAGCTCCTTTGTTTTCCCTTACTGTGTACAATCCAAAGCTCTTGCCTCATCTCTTGCTGGTCTTAGCCCAGCTCCCTTGAATCATTGAACCACTGGTCTCAGCCCAGTCCCCTTGACCCTTGTGTGGATGTCTCCACAAGTACCTTTGACTCTCAATTCTCTGCTCTATAAGTCCTCGTCGTACTTAAGACTCAATGCTCTTCTTATCCCTAGATTACTCAAAGGCTATGCTTGTTCCTACCCAGACCAAGCACAACAGTCATGTGCTGTGTTGTACTAATTTAGGTTTTTTGCTGGGTCAACCTGCCATGCCTGCAACGGCACACACAATCACAGGGAAACCAATCAACAATGTTTATTGCATGTGCCAGTCATGTGACCTTCAACTGTCTTCCAGGAAACCACCACATATCACCACACTCACCATGTCATCACAAAAAGCAACATCATTGTGGGTCATGTCCACAAACCTCCCACATTTCAGCCTCTCATATTTCAGGATTAAAATGTCACTCCTCCACAATGGCATCACCTTCTTCCCTCTCATCACATGTTTCACAGCACAGTTGAATGTCTGAGGATTGCCCTTTTGTGAGATGTAGCAAATCATGTAACCATTGGCCAATGGGTGTCCATTGACGCCAGGAAATGCATCTAGGTGAAGTGGGCATATGGTGATCTTAACATCAGGTGAAACCCTGCCTGCTATTAACCATGACTAAAGTAATAGCAGGTCATCTTTGATCATGGTTGACACAATAGTCATCTTGCTACAGTTCATCCCATAGAATACTGCATGCAGGAAACACTGATTGCCCTGTAAGGGTGACATTGACTTCAAGGTGAAGGCAGTGCAATGTGACAACCTGCTTACTCTATGATGTGCCCATTGATATTGCTCAATTTTAAGGATGTCTGACAACCCAGTGTCATGCAGAATATGATCCCTGTATGTTCTGGACATAAACTTGAAGATCAAGCTATTGTGAGCACTTGAGTTATTTTACAGGTTAACTGTAAGTAAATCATAGCAAAATTCACACTCATATAGTCTAAAGCACTGCACACGTGTTTGGAGGAAGTGCACCCACAATACTGCCTTGAATTGTAGAACAGAGCCCAAGGTCTCGATCCTTCCACCAGCTTCAGCATGGACCAACGAAGGATGTGGTGAGCAAGCAACTGTCTTTCACGGAGGAGACTTCTGATTGGATTAGAATAATTCCCTTGTAAACCACTCAATTGCCACATTCAACATATGCTTCAGCTGGGGATATATTTGTATGTTAATGTTCTAATCTTCCATGCTCCACATTTCAAATTCCTGCCACATTCAGGCAGCATGACAATGCAACTCAAAGAATGTCCTGTGTTCTGTCACGAGGCAAGGTGCAAGTGTATGACTACTCAAATGAATGACCACCCTCAACTTGCACATACAACACCATGCATTCCAGATGGCCAATACTGCATCAAAAGCAACACTGGAAATATATACCTCACATGTCCAGGTAACAGAGCCAGCACAGTTGTCATGCAACCATTGAACCAATCCAGTGCTTCTCAAAGGGTTCATCATCATCAATGTTCTAATCTTCCATGCCCCACATTTCAAATCCCTGCCACATTCAGGCAGCACAACAATGCAACTCAAAGAAGGCCTTGCATTCTGTCATGCCACATTCTGTGGCATGCTTCTCTTCTGATACACTGATGAGGCTTCTTTGTCAATGGCGGTATCATATAAAGTCACCCACATTGCCAGTATGCTTATCATCTATCCAGCTCAGCCCATTTCTCCCTTCCATCTTGTGATGACTGAGTCTACACCGTCATTTCCCCACCAGAACACTGATTCAGGCAATGACAGCACCACCCTAGGTCAGTTATTGACCATTCTTGTCGCTTTCTCCCACTGAGTTGCGCTTTGACAGGTGGCTTGGTGACACTGCTTCGCTCCCTGAATCTATCCAAGGCCAACAGTGTGACTTTGATCAGTGTCTTGTAGGAGCATGTTGTCACGCTGTCTCCCCAAGAAGCCGAATCAAAGACTTCAGCTGCCACTTTGCAGGCTGCTGCACAACCCAACATCATTGGATATTCTACAGAGACTCCTGCAACTTCCTCTGACATGCCCACTGTCAGTGAACCAGGCTCCCCCGTCGCCTTGACCTTTGATCCCCAAGATAGCAAAGAAGATACAACAGTGGCTAGCCAGCTGATTTTAGTAAATATGTTGTCCCTCAGATCTCCACCCACACTGTTGCCCATCCACCCAGAAGACCCCCACTATGGTGATGCCCACATTGCCAAGGCGGCTGGGTGTGTACTCACACAATACCGTGATGTATTCTATAACCTTGCACCTCCTTATAAGTCACTCATGGTCATTACATTGATATCTTTTCTGGTTGGTGAGTAAATTCATATGCATAGTGTGACCCTGCTCACAAGAGTTATCATAGGGACAACATAAGTCCCAAGGTTCAGGGAGTGAGTTGGGCCATCTTCGCCAAAGTCGACACACTCAAGGTTGGTGAAGAGAAAGTCCATAAGGCAATTGGGAGGAATGAGGCCAAACAAGTGTAGTGTTGATTGGTTTTGTATGTGCTCCTGTACCCTTGCTTCTTGTCAAATCAGAGTTGTGATGCCTATACATTGAGCATGAAGTACAATGAAACAATGAGTGCTTGCCATGGCAGACAGAGATGTGTAGTTAAAGTACTTATCCATGAACATTCCAAACAGTTCTGAACATCAAGGAGTCACAGCAGTTCAATAAAGATCCAATAAGAGTTGCAAAAATGTCATATAAGGATCATATAAAAGTGCCATAAAAATCCCATGTGAGTGCATCCATGTTTGCATACCAATACCTGGCAATCTCCTGAGATCATATGCTCCCTCCCTCTGCCACCAACTATTTGTAAAATGGGTCAACCCAAACTTTACAATACACAGGAGGAAACGAAAGAGGCTATGTGTGCCAATAAACAAGCCTACTATGCAAGGTACATATTTGGTTGCCCATTGGTACCATTCTGACCATTCCTCCAATGGCAGAAATAAGACCTTAATCAGTGCTAAGATGAAGATTAAATATCAGGAATGCATTTCTGTACAAGACTCCTCCAAGTATGTCTTACTTCTCACTCATGTTCCTGTGCTGCACGCCAATGAGAATACTGTACAGATCTATGCTAGATGGGACAGATTCATGTACCACCAAGTTACCCAGCAAATGTTATGTGCCAAGACAAGGTGGCCATCCCACAAGGACTTGGTGAGCTTACTATCAACAGTGTCATACAGGAACTGATTGATGACACAGATTACAAGAATATCTTGGCATGTCTGCACATGATGCCACTGAATGGCTCTTTGAGCAGTTTCTGGAAACTCAGTGTCTAGATGCAGTGCGCTCTGCAATCTCAGCCCTTGATGAAATTGTTTAAGACTGCCAACTGGCTGAGCAAGACATTTTGCAAGACTATGGGGTGGGACCACACTTTGAAGAAGCCGCTGAGGCCTCCTGTGTGGCCACTTCAACCCTCTCCACCATTAAAGAGCTCTTTTGCTATGCTAGCTTAGACACAGCCAAGCTCGAGGAAAAGTACACACAGGGCAACCTTTTATATCAGTCATTGTAGTTATACTATGTAGAACTCGGTATGGTAGCCTACAGATACTGTGTCCATACCCAATACAGGCCCATATGTGGAATTGCTCTGAGATGTACATCCCAATTGAGGTGTCTCATGCTCAGTGGAAATGAAATTTTCATTTTGCTTACTGAAACATTCATTTCACTTACTGAGGCCACAACTGTCAATTAGACTGGTGACCAGTCCATCCAAAAGAGGCAGCTGCGAGCAAGAGGCAAGCTGTTGATAAACAGACTGGTAAATCTGGTTTTGAATTTGGTAGGGCAAGCAGATTCCCAGAGTCATCTGACCTTTAGCCAATAAAATAACTTGAGTTTCCCCAATGAAATTCAATTTGATATTAGATTGTAATTTGTGATTGAAAATAATTAGGCTAGATAGATCTAGTAGACACATCCAACATGACACAAATCCGACTTGGTCATCATGCTCCATGGACAACCCAATCATTGCGACATTTATTAATCTGGTTTGTCGTGCTCTGTTTGACACTCTGACTCAGCTCATTTCAGTGTCAATCAATGATCGATTACTGCACAACTTTATTGTGACCTTGAATGATGAAGAGAGACTTGACACAATCTGGGCATGTCTCATTGTGTCACTTCTCACTGATGGGCATGTCATTCCATGCATTTTTCAGCTTCAGGCATCCCTTGCCATGTTACATCGCCAGAACTCTCTTATTGTCGCTGGTACTGGCAGCAGCAAGACACTGTGCCTTTTAATATACATTCTCCTCTGTCCAGAATCAATCTCCCTGACAATCTCCCCACTAAAGCACCTCCAATCAACCCAGGTAAGCAACACTACAGGTGATGACTGTACTGGGCCAATGGTATTGTGCTCAGGTGCTCAAAAGCGAGCGATTTGGAATCAAAATGATTACAATCAATGAGAACATCCCAACTGATCCAGAACTATGGAAGGTGAGCTATACTTACTGTATGAAACTGCCTCTGTGTGATCCAAGGCCTGATGGGCTTGACAGAGCATCCGGGACAGCACCTACAAGCATCTCATTGTCTCTCCAAAGCAGCTTGGACAGTTCAATGGTCATCTCCCTCGCCTGGCCTGACTCATTCATGAAAACCACTCATTCTCATTCGTTCAAAGGATTGGATGTGTCCATGTTGATGAAGCTCACAATATCCATATGGCCAGCCTACCACATCACAGCAAGGATGTATTTCACCCAGCATATGGCACACTTGGCTCACTTTGCGTTTTCCTCCCAAAGGATACATCAATACAAGCATTATCTGCAATGCTTCCAGATCATATTCTAGCCACAGTTAAAAAGCATCTTATAATATTGCCTGATGCACTTGAACTATGTCTTTCTACAAACTACCCTAATATAATTTGTGCCACCCTCCCAGTAGTCAGAAGCTTTGAAATTTCAAAAATCTTCGTCTTTTGATCCCATCAACTTTCCATCCACCTATGCTAATTCCAAAGACACTTGTTTTTCACAACTCAAAGCAAGATGCAACAGATGCAGCAGCTTTTATCGAATCAAACCTTCCAGATTGTCTATGAAACCATGGTCTAGTCAAACATTATCATTCTGATATGTCTACTGAGTATCTCCAATGGACCTTTGAAGACTTCTCAAAGCCTGATGGAGCATGCCGCATCCTTCATGCAACAGCAGGAGCTGCAACTGTAAGACATAACATGGAGTTAATCCAAGCTAACTTACCTTACTCTAGGGTCTTGATATTCAGGGTGTTCACATTGTCATCCAGTATGGCATATGCAAGAACATGGCTGAAACCGCACAGCAAGCTGGACAGGCTGTTCACAATCCCAACTTGATGTTTATGTTGTCATAGCACATGATGTGAGGACTGCAGGCAATGCAAGTCACCTGCTTGAGCATTTGCATGGCAAGGTTGTTTATCAGTTTTGTGAGCAAAGAGAAAGACAAGCACAAGCCACACTTGTGCAAGGCTTCAATGGTCTGATGGGAGGCCCCATTTGTCCAGAGAAACAGAGTGAATGGCATAGTGAAGTAGACACTGAGCTGTAAATGTTCTTTTGCAAGCTAGGTGATGATGACATTACACGCCTTTGAAAAATCAACTTGAATACATTGGACTTGGATGTGTAAGATAGGGCTTCCATATAGTACTGCTTGTCTT
This sequence comes from Boletus insuetus, assembly GCA_038093095.1. NCBI lineage: Eukaryota > Fungi > Basidiomycota > Agaricomycetes > Boletales > Boletaceae > Boletus > Boletus insuetus. The sequence continues at coordinate 7,986 of JBBPRQ010000411.1, read as the reverse complement.
GATTTTATTCTTTTGTTTGGCACGATCTGTCTGCATGGCAGTCTAGAGTATGCAGACAGTAATTGGGACCTTCTCATTCACCATGGATCTGATAAATGTGTTGACATCCCATGTGTGCAAGCTTTCTGGAGTGATCGACCCAAGAGTACCTCCAAGCAACCTCTTGACAAGAAATCTTCATACACAGGAGATCGATTGCGTGAGGCTCCATCCAGTACAGCAAATGTGCATGGCCACAGTTGTTCTCAAATATAAAATTGAGCATTCAAGTGAGCTTCCCAGATGGATTAGAGAGGAACAGCTTTCGGAAAACCATAAAATCCAGCTTTGATGGGTCAAGAATGTTGAGAGAATGCAGTCAAGAAGCAAGATATGGCCCAGGTGAAGAAACTGTAATACCTTTCGAATGTGTTCATCATGGTTGCATTGTGTATCAGCTGTGTCAAGCTTGTTGTTGTTGTCCACTGGCATATTCAAAAAATCTTAATCATCAGTAGCCTGGAGACTTATCAGTCCAATTATCATTTGTTGTGCTAACTTATCCTATGTACATGTGACTACAGAAAGGTCAAAAATGGACCTTTCAGTCAGCTGATGGTGGGAAGCCACACCTCATGCCAAATTGAAACCCAGATTTACCAGACTGTCTATTGATGGTTTGCATTGTGCAACCTCTTTTAGATGGGCTGGTCACCAGACTAACCGTCAATATTGTCACCATTGTCATAACCAAGTATGTCATACTGATGATATTGTTATCTCTGCCAAGTTAGATATGACTGATAATAGATGGCACCTAAAAAATGGACTACAGACAAGCAAGAAAAGTTCCTCAAATCATGGTACAAAGAGTATACAAGTCAAACTAGCATGAAAAAAAAACAGTATACTGTTTTCTTCGAGAATCTTTACAAAGCCTGGTTCCAAAAGTTCCCAGAGCGAGCAGTTGTGTTTTCACATATTGACCTCAAGACTCCACTAACATCTGACCAGGTGAGTGAGGTGGACAAGGCTACAGTGAAGCAGAGAAATGTAAGTGTTCATCACGGATATTAAGAGCCTTGATTTGACCATGGGTTTAGTAACTAAAAAATCATCCTAAGAATCTTTGGGGAAGCACCAAGGCTGGCTGGCAGAGCAAAGCCAAGGCCACTGACATCTTCCAAAAGGTACTTGACAGAGTGAGTGAAGGGGGAAAAAAGGGGCATAGCTATCAACAGGTGAAGGCATACTCAAAGCTGTTCTATGGAGAATATGTCAAGGATGTCATCACCAAAAAACTGGGAGTGACAGGAGAGAAAGTGGGCCAAATGAACATTTAATACATCAAGGATGAGACATGTGCACTCTACCTTGCTGAGTCAGAGGAAGTGAAACTCAAGGTGAGAGAGTTTGCAAAGACTGGGAAGTGGGATGGAAAGGAACGAGGGGCGTCAGGGGCAGACACTGAGGAAATCTGCACAAGTGAGAATGGCGTCAAGTTAGTCATGAATGCTATCATAATTCATCCACTTACATACAGGCAGGAACATTGAGATGTTGGCAGCAGTGGTGAACAAGTTCATGGCAGGGCTTGAGAAGGTGACTGGCTGGACGTACACACTCTTGGCCAGAGGTCCTTCCCCAGAGTTAGAGGGAGAAATAGATACCTACAGGTGATAAGCCATGTTGTAGCAGACAGAATGCCAACTCACTCGCAGGTTAGCTTCCACATTAGTTTGACAGCCCTCGGAAACAACTTCAGTAGGGCATATCCAGGCTTTGAGAAGGATGTCATGGGACCTTTTACCGACTTTGTACATAGGGTGCAGGGTAAGCAAATGGTATGGGATGGTGATATGATTCACACTCACCCAGAGGCATCAGCATTGAAGTGGAAAGTGACTGTGGGAGGAGAGTTGATGAGTACCAGCAATGCAGCTACAGGTTTAAGTAGGCTGGCAGAGGATAAATTGCCTGACAATGGTAGTAAGGATACATCCCTGTATGTTGACTCAGGTGATACATCCCCACACAACACACAGCCCCCTGCTCCAAATCTGGAAGGGTTTGATGGCACAGCTTCTTACACTGCAGAGAATGGTGCTTGTAATATATCCATGGTGTGTCTATCAATGCATGGCCATTCTTCTCAGCATTCCAGTGGTGAGTCATGAGTCCTAGGAATGCTACTCAAACTGTGGTCTTATGACATAACTCTTCCAGATGTGGCACACATCTCTGCTTCTCAGTTCCCCAGCAGAATCCTTAATGCCACTCATGGTCTCAGTCAGGGAGTTATATCGCAGGGCTTGTCCACTTTCAATGCCCTCAGTCAAAACGATATATCGCCCTCACAAGATGCCTTCTCAAGCCTCGTCCCAGACACTTCTCAGGACCCCTCCTTTGGCCTCATTCCTGATGCCCCATATTCATTCGACCGTGATGACTCCTTTTGGCCAAGTGATGACTTTGACAAGTATCTAGCATCCTTGGAAGGGGATGATGGAACATATGGAAACCCCAACCTACCTGCGCTTCCACTGCTTCTGACTTGTCCTAACTCACCATGCACTGAAAACCACAAGCTACCTATACTTCCACCCATTCTGGCCTATTCTGCCTTGCCCCCCATTAGTCCTCCATGTGCAAGACGGTTCCTCAACATCCAAAATATTGTAGTGGCCCCACCTCTTTCGGCCTTGGTGTCACAACCTGTCCCACCACCACTCACTACTCCATCCCCAACCTGAAACAACCAAACCCACCAAAGGGTCTAGTGTTTGAGAGTGAGAGCACTAGGGATAGTTGAGTGAGATGGTAGTTTTGGGAAAACTTCAAGAGAACAAGACTAAAGATGTCTTGGTCTTTTGGCTATGATATTTATACTACTATTACATGAGCACAGACTGTGCAGTGCTTATCTGTAGTTACTATACTAGTATTTACTAGACTTGAGACTGGATACCATGAGGCAGTCATGAGGTGTTATCTCATTAGAGGATAATTATACCAAATAGCTTCCTATCAGCTAGAGTAGGTATAGGGAAAAATAGTCTAGAGTGCTTTGGTGAGCTGTTTATGACACCAAACTGACACCAAACTATTATGGGAAAACTGAACTGTACGGCTCAGTTTGGATTTTACTCAAGAACTATTAGCTAGAAAAATCTGGAAAAATCAGTTAATAATACAGTAAACCCTTGCACAGAGGGTATGTCTCGACACCAAGCACCACCAAGCTGTAACACTATCCCCTCATTAGAGTCAAGCATCCTGATTGACTAAAGAGGTGGAGGATCATCAGGCCAACACATAGATGCATGCCAGAGCAACAGAAGGTGATGAGTAAGAGGATTAGGATCCATAGTAAGTGGCCAAGCATCACTCATAGGCCGAGGATTATCCCAAGTCCAATGACCAAGAGGCCATCTATTGTCATCAAAGTGACTGGCAAAGTCAGGGGTATGGGGAAGACCACAAGAGATGGGATCCAAATCATTTTCAAGAATAAAAGGATCACCAGAATCCAAGGAATCTAGATCAGAAACAGAGCTAACTGACTCATTATCAGACCAATCAGCATCACCCCAAATGGAGGTGGTGTTGTGCTCTGTGAAGACCTCACTATTATTATGGTAGACCATATTCCAGAGCAAAGTATTGCACATAACTTTATTAGTAAACCCAGGGAGTTCATCCCAGGTAGGACCAGGAGCACCAGACCAATTGCATAAGGGATCACCATAATCATCAATGAATTCTGGTTTATCAAAGCATGTGTGGTGAGGGAATGTGCATGGGAGAGATGTGACATAGCGAAAATGTCCATTGGGAAAGACATAGGTTAGAAAAGAATAGAAAGATGCAATATAGAGAGCAAAAGACATTGTGGGAGCAAGGCTCAACCAGAAGTGATGTGTAAATGCATTGTTTACCCTGTTGACACCCCAGGGTATTCAATCAACATCAAGTTGATTAAATGGAAGACAGTTTTCTGGTACTTCAGGTATGGGCTTGCCACAATGGTGGAATAAGTCAAAGAATTCAAATAATGTCATTCTGATGCACCGAGGAGCATTTGGATGAGCATTGTGGAATTCATCTATGGCTGTCTGAGCATTTCCAAGATTAGATTCAGGCTCCCATGTGTGATCTTCATCAGAATATCCCTACCAATGAACAAGGAACTCAAGGTAATGGCCTTTCCATTGAGAGTCAACAATGTGGTCAACTTTATATTCAACATCACATTCCTCTGTGACCTCTACAGGTCCTGGCTGGAAAGTGGATTGACCTTCAAGATGTTCCTTGTAGGGTTTAACATGAGAGATGTTCACTACTAGGTGAATTCTCATAGATTTAGGTAGTCACAGTTCAACTGCATTAGGATCAATCAATTTAGTGAATTCATAGGGTCCTAGTCATTTTTCAGAGAGTTTCTTTGAAGCACAAGTCAATTTCAAATGTTCTGTGGAAAGCCAAACTTTATCAGAGATGGCATAATTTGGTACAACAGATCTATGCTTGTCAGCTTGGATCTTCATACCGGTTTGTGCTTTTTTAAGATTAGAGTGCATCTGTGTAATAACATCAGCAATGGAAGTCACAAATTGCTCTGCAGCTGGTGCCTTCATTGCATACTGTTCAAACCCAATGTGGAGTTCATAAGTTCAAGTGACAGAGAAAGGAGTTTTCTGTGTAGAAGCTTGTCACTTCAAGTTGTAAGAGAACTGGGCAATTGATAACCAATAAGCCCATTCATCCTGTTTTTCTGAGGTGAATAAGCAAAGATATTGTTGTAGATCATGATTCATTCATTCAGTCTGTCCATTAGTTTGAGGATGGAAGACAGTTGATAGTTTAGGTAGTATTCCCAATTGGTGACACAGGTCTTGCATTACTTGTGATGCAAATCGTGGTCTTCGATCAGAAACAATAGTGCATGGAAGGCCATGTTGCTTCCATATATGGGTTAAGTAGAGTTTAGCAGTTTCAAGTGCAGATATGGCTTTATTGCAAGGAATAAATTTGACTTCTTTGGAGAAGCAATCAACAACCACTAGGATTGAATCAAATCCATTGCAAAGGGGAAGATCAGTTGTAAAGTCAACAAATAAATCTTGCCATGGTTTTTCTGATATAGGCAGTGGTATCAGCTTTCCTGCAGGTGCAATGTTTTGCCCTTTAAAGTGAGCACAATGATCACAACGTGAGACATAGTCTTTGACTAATGTGCTCAATCCAGGCCATGTGTAACTTTGTTAGATTAAATCCAATGTCTTTTCTGCTCCAGGATGTCCTGCAAGTGGAGTATCATGGTGTAGATGTAGAATTTCCATTCTAAGATCATCGACATCTGGAATGTAGATCTTTCCATTTTGGTCTGCTAGCAATTCTTCTTGCTCCATACAGACTTGGTTTTCTTTACAGAGTTTTAATACAGCAGTTTCTTTTAATTGGAAGGTAGCATTCTTGATTTGTTCACGAAGTGAATCAGCATCTGTTTCAAGATAGGTAGTTGTTCTAATTTGTTCTTATGGAATTATTGTTATTCCTTTATTATCATCCTCTTTTCCTTCTGCATAATCTTCTCATTGAGAGAGAGCATCTGCTTTGCCCATAGAGGTTCCTACTTTATGAAGCCATTTAAAGTTAAAGCGAGATAGATATTGAGCCCATCAAGCTTGTCTACAATTAAGATTTTGTCGTTTCATGAACCATTGAAGATTAGCATGATCATTCCAAATCTCAAATTCATATTGAGCTCCTTCCAAGTAGTGATGCCAGAGTTCTGGACTTCTGATAACACTAAGCATTTCTTTATCTACAATAGGATAATTGTGTTCTTCTGGGTGACATAGAATGTGAAGAGTAAGCAACTGGATGCCATTTGCCATTAGTTTCAATAGAGAGTACAGCTCCTGTGGCATAATCTGAGGCATCAGTTTCTAAGTGAAATGTCTTGTCATTATCAGGGAATGCAAGAATAGGTGCAGTGGTGAATTTCTGTTTGAGCATATCAAACACTGTTTGTTGTGAATCAGTCCATTTGAATGGATTGTCTTTCTTGGTGAGATCATTGAGTGGGCGAGCAACCTGTGCATAGCCTTCAATAAATTGACAATAGAAGTTTGCTAGTCCAAGAAAACTTCAAACTTGTCTGATAGTAGTAGATGTAGGCCAGTCAAGTACTACCTTAACCTTGTCTTCATCCATGCGAATACCATTAGGGGTAATGGTCATTCCTAGGAATTCTACTTCTTTGACATGAAAGATGCACTTTTCTGGCTTGACAAAGAGATCATGTTCTTCAAGATGACAAAGTACTTCAAGTACAATTCAATCATGTTCTTGCTGATTATCTGTTTTGGTGAAGATCATAAGATCATCAATATAGACAACACAGGCATTGTGCATGTTAGAGAATAAGTCATTCATCATTGTTTGGAATGTAGCTGGTGAATTGCATAGGCCAAAGAACATTACCAGAGGTTTAAAGGCTCCTTGATGACAAACAAAGGCAGCTTTCCATTCATCTCCATCTTTGATGCAGACATTGTTGTATCCCCATCTAAGATCCATTTTCATAAAAAGTTGAGATCCCTTTAGCTTGTCTACAAGCTGCAAGATCAAAGGGAGTGGATAATTATTCTTGATGGTGTGTTCATTCAGATATTGATAATCCTGTACCATTCACTTTTTACCATCTTTCATTGGTACAAAGAACACAGAGGAAGTCTGTGGTGACTTGGAAGGTTGAATGTAACCTTTTCTGAGTTGGTCATCTATGAAGTCACTGACTTCTTGCTGTTCAGTTGGAGAAAGGGGAATCAAGTGTCCTTTCTTTGAAACAAAGGATTCTTTAAAATCTATAGCATGATCCCAAGGTTTTCTAATAAGCATGCGTTCTCATTCTTTCTTCAAGAAATACATAAAGATATTTATGATATTCTTTTGGCACGAGATCTATGGGTTTAGGATCTCTTTTCTTAGGTTGGTCAAGTTTTGCAGCATTAATGCATACAAGTAAGTCATGTTCTTCCTTTTCAATGGTTTTAAGAAATGAAGTGCCAGATATTAATTAACAGGATGCAGAACAATGTATCATGCGAACAGTTCCTATTTCCCAATCAATTTTGGAGTTATGTTGCTTTTTACCAAGTGAAGCCTAAGATCATTTTGTTCTTGCCAAGATCTGTTACTTCAGCAATTGTCTTTTCATAATGTCCAAGATAGTTAATCATGATTTCAGCATAATGGGTTAGACATTCTGCAGAGTTTTGTGTTCCATTAACATTGAACACTGGGATGGGTTAATCTAAAGGTTTAAGGGATATTTTGTTCTTTATAGCCCATTCGTGATTAATAAAAGTTGTATTGGCCCCTGAATTCAATAATGCACAAGTGGGTTGAATGTCATTTATCAAGAACAATGGAAATAGGTAAAATGATATCCTTAGCAGGGTTACCTCAAATTCAAGATATTTCTGGTTCTGATAGCATTTCTGCTATTTCTTTTTCTGATAGAAAATAATACATCTTACGGATGTCTAGATGTCTCTGTTCAAGAGTATCTGGAGTTGTGTGAAGAGAATTCACTTCAACTATATTTGGGGTTTTCAATATATTGTTAGAGGAATCAAGCACTGGTATCACATCCCAGCCGAGCTTCAAATCAATCAAAGGCCCCTCTTGTAACAACCCTTGGTCTTCGATGTAACGATCCTTATTCCAACTGTACCTTACGAAGGAACTTGGTATCGAGTCCGTAGAATATGTGATCCTAGACAACAGAGGATTTATGACAATAGTAGATTGTGCCCTAGGAGGGACTTCAATGAAGGGGAAACTCCAAGAGGAATATCCAAGAGGAAACTCAAGTGAATAAGACTAAGGTCTGTACTACTATAAGTACGACTATATATACTATGAGAGACCGTGCACAGACCAAGCTATGCTAGAGGCTATACTGACCATAAGTAGTTAATAGTGTGGTCACTGGGT
>JBBPRQ010000410.1:0-28926 GCA_038093095.1 Boletus insuetus | reverse complement strand
GACATGACCGGTGACCTATAAAGCGGCAACTTATAACAGCCTATCGTCTGCAATCTACAGAAGATGAGTCACGTGAAACTTACAGTATTACGCAAATTTTTGACACGGGTCGTTTTGCAGAGAGCGGAACGATTCTGGCAGACAAAACCCTCCCCCACTTCGTGGGAGTCGGGGACCCAATCTTTACAGGATTGACTCCGACGCGAGGTGCGACACTTCTATCTGATCCTATCACGAGTTCAAAATTACCCGTGCCTATGAGACAAACACAAACCGACGAAGAGGACTTTTTTTGTTCCCCAAATAGATCCATGTTTACCATAACGCTGGCTGCCAACTTTTCCGCCGCCCTCTACCCATTTGAAACTACCACAGCCAACTCGATCGGTTATCGATATCAAAAAGGGTCCCTGTGAATTGGTTGGCACTTGTTGGCTAGCTGGGTGTACTAGCCTGCCATCTTCCAACAGCCATACGATATTTTTGGCACGAAAGCGGTGATATGCTGTGCTTGCTGTGATACTGGAAGTCGACAAGCGTAGGGTTTTAAGACCAGCTTGTTGGTTGTATCTCGTTTGATGCTTCTCCGTTTCAGATGAGGGGTGCGGTTTGCACTCGAGCGCTCTGGAAGAAAGGTAAGTTCTTTGAATTATAGTCGACGTATTCGACTCTGAAGTGACTTTCTCAGTGTATTTAGACTTCCCTACGTCGGACCATAGATGTCACTGTTGCATGGATCTTTTTATTCTCCCACGAACATGGAGTCGGGGGTTTAGGTACGTGCATCAGAATGGCAAGCCAGCCAGCCAATGGTGTTTGGCTGGGAATGCCAGCAAGGTACTTTGTCCAACCAGCTCTCCCGTAGGGGTTATTGGCAGGCTGCCAACTATTGGCCAGGGCGAGCAGGGATATAAAAATGTGACCTTTCCGTGACGCGAGCCCTCCCTTCCGCTTCAGTGACATCGTCGCTATGATCTCCCCTGACTCCCCCGTGTCCCCTTTCTGGCAGCCTGAAGAGAATACCCCTGATTTCACTAGGGCCGCCTCGCTCCACGGTTTTTTGTTACCAAACAGTCTTGGCTTGGATACCCACTATGCTGGTATTCCTTATCCGCCACCAGTCAGCCGAGTAAATTTCGATCCTGCGGGCGCGCAAGACCATTATTCCGCTTTCCCCGAATCGAACTCATCATTTGATTCGAATGATTCCGATGTTATGCTTACTCCCATAGACGTGACACAAGGTCACGTTGCATGGATCTCTTCAGGTCCAGAGTATGGCATAGGTCCTGCGCTCACTGAAAACCCCGTAAGTAGTTACGTTGCGGTCGTACATCTGGCTTGACGTTGATGATCTTCAAAGGCGATGAGCAATGCTCTACAAGCCAGCGACGAAGTTATTTGGTATTCTATGTCCTCGGCCTTTGGTTCTCTGCAAATACCGTGCACAACAAGTCCTAAACTTCAAGCCTTGTCCTTTGGTGAAGATATCGAAGAGAGCTTACGGGGTGAGGAGAACAATACTTTTTGGGTTATGACGATACCAACCTTTTGGATGTAGACTACCGTGGGTCCTTTGAGTTATCCACCCACTGTGATGGATATCCCGCCTACAGGTTGGGCTACCAGTCATTCAGAAGCTGGTTTTTCACCTAGGAATCCCTCTACATTCAACATTGCGGATCCCCCATTCGGGATCGACGGTTCTTCGTACTCTGGTGAAAAAGTCCAGATGGTTGGCTCCGAGGTGAGTTAGTTGTACTTTGGGTTCGCCATACCTTTTTGAATCATGTTTGTAGGCCGTACAGAGTCCACTCTACACATCTATCCTCACCCTCGAGGAACTTGGGTGGCTCTGTGGGTGGCAAAATGAAGACGGGACACTGTGTGACGAGGTCGTCACGCGTGCAAGTCTGCCAACGCACCTGGCCAAACATGGGATAAAAAACATGTCTCGTACTTCCCCTACCAAGTGCAGGTGGCTTGGCTGTAAGGCGAGGAAATCCATGAACCGGGAAAGCATAGTCCGGCATATCCGCGAAGTGCACATGCGCCTGAGGCGCTCCTCTAAGCGTTAAAGCCCTATCATAATATTTCTAAGACGTTGAAACCGGTCGATTGACAACGTTTGACCCGATTTTTTCTATCTCTAAAGTATGCTGGCCAATATTAGTTGAATTTCCCTCAAGCTCGTGCACGGTATTTATATAATCTGTAATTCACGTAGTCCCACTTACATAGCGCTGGTTCGCCACAATGTATTGCTTCTGTCTGGAACACTAGGATATCTATGTGACGTACTATTCTATGATATCTATCACCTTTAGTTTCACTATGACTGCATGCGAGTTGCATCGGATGTCTTGCCACATTGTTGGAACGTTGGCACGTCCGTGCCCTCCAAACGCCGGGCTTCCACTGGCAGTGAACAACTCCATCACTGCGGCGTTGGATCGGCTTTGATCGGTTATTGATCACACGATGTTCACTTGTAGCATGCCAACGCCAACCCATAGTCACGTACTGTTGTTCTCCAGGTGCTATTTCCAGATGCGCCCGCGCCGGGTTGTTCAACTGGACACTCCAAACATCCCGACGCCCTCGCCAAATCCGACTCTCGGATGCCCCTCCATTACGGGCCGCATAGTAAGTACCCTGGTTTGCTATTGGACACCTTAGCGTGCACTGGCCACCCCCTTCTTTACTTCTATGGTGGGCTTCTTTGCGGCTGTGGTGCGTGCTCATAGATGCCACCTGGTAGTGGCATGTCACCGTGTGGCAGAGCACCATAAAAACCTAGTCATCCCAAGGGAAGAAGAACAGTCAGCCTGCCAGTGAGCTCTACTGCACCAGTTCTCCCTTGCTCCCCCACCAGTAAACGTAACCCCCCAACTCACCCGAAACTGACTCGGACACGCAAACCGAACCAGGTATGTACAAAAGTACGAGGGGTGGCGCAAACCCACCCTTTTTTGCAAAAGACGGGCGCATTGACTCATCGAACGGCAGGTAAAGGCTACTCAGTGCCACGACCCCATCCCGCGACGGTATCATCGATGGCGTTTACACGTTTCGAACTTTGTCTTTCGGGCTGGAGACTCCACGATGCCCGGGCGCGGCCTCAGTTGACCTTCTCGAGGCAGAACCACAACCTCATTGTCATGGGTCAGGCATTTGGCGCTAGAGTCTCCGTGTGCATATGCCTGCGTTGGTGCACATGGTTGTACAGGTGGTGCGACAACCTGTTCAGATGGCTGAAGAGGTCTGTGTATCCTGGGTCCAAGTGTCTGCCGCCCCCGAACTCGAGCTCGATGAAGTTGAAGGGCCTCCCCACACAGCGGCATGCAATGCCCGCGTCCCCTTACGAATTTGTTAATGCATGAGTCCCCCACGTTTCTTTTTCTCTTAAACCCTCTTTCTTCTCGCTTCCCTTCTTTCTCTTCTCTGATGTCAACTCAAATCTCATACGTGGTCCCTTTACGGGGGATGCCATGTACTATTCCTTCGACTCCGTGATACCCATATGCAGAGAGGCTTCCTTATACATCATTCCTTTCGTATGTTTTCTCTGCTACGTATCATGAGCCGTTCCTTTATAACGCCAAGTCCCATCCTCTTGTAACATTACCATATTCTACTGTACGATTCAGCAACATGATTAACCTTCACGACGATTATGCCCAACTAATGTCCTATGGTTGTAATATCTTGGTCAAAGTCACAGTACCGTCCCCGTTCCTTCTGGCCCTGTAGGCCATCTCGCTCGGATAGCTAATGGGCTGGGCTAGCTTCTCGCACAGCTTCCTGTTAGCATGGGACCTCACGCTGTCTGGGCGCGTGTACGTCGCCGAGCACACCGAGCACAACCACCTCAAGCGAAAGTGGGTGCGAAGATGTCTCACCATCCCGCTCCTTTTCGAAGACGACGAGCAATGAGTCCATTTGCAGCGTATCGAGTCGCCCGTGTTCTCCTTGAGCGCCACGTCGTGGACGCGTGCCATGTGGTCCTTGACCGCGTCGTGCTCGCAAGTGATCCATATTCCGCAGTCCTCCCAGCAGCACTTGAAGAAAGGTAGTTCCCAGACGTTGGGGACGGGCGGGAATTCGACAGTCTCTAACGAGACCGTGATTGTGTAATGTTGATCAAAGGATGCGGTAGTGATGGACTGAGGTGGGATTTGGTCCGACATTTTGGTGAGCGGGGCAACAGGGCTCTGGCCAATTGAAGAAGGTGGAGAACTTGAGGAGGAATGCGAGCTGAAGTCAAAGTTCCCGGAAGGACTGGGACTGAAGGTGGAATCAGGTGGCGATACATGTTGGTATGGGGTGGGATAATAGCAAGGAGACCGATGAAGAGTTGGATCAGAGGGAAGAGTGGGGCCTATGTAGCTCAACGCACCCTCACCGGTGTATGTCCGAACAATCGGCATGGGGACGGTGGGTGACGGTATAGCGGGAGGTTCTTCGGCCATGCGGCTGTCATAAACGAAGCCAAATGACGGATCGTAATGACACGCATGAGCGTCCATCAAACCATCATCATACTGTGCATTCCCACTCAGAGTCGGCATAGCAACTGTCTGTCGACGGTCCTCATAGATTAAGGGACTGACGCTTGAGCCCGAGTAACCGAAGTGGGGTGGAGAGCGGTCGGTAGCGCGTGGCGGAATCGGTACCCCATGTAAGGCCAGCGCCGACTGAAGTGGGAACAGAGATGGATCAAACTGCGTTGGAGGTACGACCCTTGGCGTTTGGCTGGGACCTGCCAGCCAGTCCTCCTGGAGAAAAACATTTCTCCGGAACTCAGGCGAGGCGGCGCTCGCGGCGTGAGAGGCTTGATGGATGGGTGAATACCTGGTCCATCCCAGTGTGTGGTAGCCAGGATTAGAATGGGTGCCGGCGCTGTGTAGGAAAAGGTGTCAATGTCGATCACAGTTTGGTATTCTGCCTCACTGACAATGAAAACGGGGGTCTGCCAGACTCATCATCCGTTTGTGTGTAGTGAACATACGGGTCGGACATGCTGGAGCGTTACCCATAGTGTCTTGGTCGTCCTGACTTAAATACCCCGAGCAACTGGTGGGACAATTGGCACCCATAAGCCGCTAGAATATGCTATTGGTTGTGAACCCCGATGGGTTGGGTGGCTGAATCCAGGGCTTGTATCCATGACCTGAGGAGGGTTCAAAAACCGCCGAGATCTCAGCTCCTTCGTCGAAGCTTCCGAGGGGATCAAGGTTGTGGTCTCGTGGCTGCCACGCGAAGCCATGCTGTTCCGCCTCTTACATACACAGTAAAGGATTTTGAGAGGTACGTCACCGTTTGACCCGTTTCGCGCACGTGGCGGTTAGGGTACATCGGCCTTGGGAAACAGATTGGCATGAAGACGCAAATGACTGAGGACCTCGACAACACCTGGCAAAAACACCCTGTTACGTTACTGTAAACAGTATGCTGCCCTTGTTCAGGGATGACCGAGTATGGGAACCGCAGGAACTGGAACCAACTCCAGCCAAGCGATCTGTATGTCAAACTGAAAGCACAGAAAGCCTTCTTCAGAAGCGAAAACCCTCGACATACCATGCTTGTTGCTCTTGTGAATGAAACAGCGACAAACGTGTCTCCGGTTCGCCGTTCTGTAGTTGCGAAATCGCAACAGGCAACAGGAAGCCGATCAAAGAACGCCTGTTATGGCTGCCGGCCCATCTACCTCCACGAAATGAAAGGCCAAAAAAAAAAGGTTTGCACTCACTCGAGTCAATAATAAATAGACTGACGGATAAACCTTTTAAAAAAATCGTGGGTGGCCGGATTTTGATCTAGAGATCACAGTTACACCGCCCTCCGAGCCAAGCATTTCCGCGCAGTCTCCACCTTGACGTGATGTGTATTAGAGGAGAATGGATACAGTGATTGAAGCCACGAAGATGTTATAGAGGATAGCAGCATTCGATATTGAGACCAGCAAGACACGATATTGCATGCGGGGATGCCATGGGAGGTGAGCCCTAGAATGGGACCGTAGGACTGTAAACGACTTGTGTTTCTGGAACCCGCGATACAGTGTCACAAATGGGATCATCGGGGGTAGTTGGGACGGAAGAGAGCCGGAATGGACGTTAATCTGATCGTACCTAACATCGTGATGGCACTCGTTTGGCCAATCCATGGCACGCCCGGCAAAAGATTAGGTTGGTATTCTGCGCAATCTTTTACGGGAGAGCACCTACTTGCCATGCTATTACATACCTGAGAATCAGGACATTTTCACTGAGGTCACGTTATGATCTTGAAATGGGCATCTGCCCTTGACTGAAAGTGGCAGTACCACAGTCTGCTCCACGGTCGGTCCCGGTGGGATTAGTTGGCGTTAGTAACCCTCAATCGCCGAAACCTAGCTTAGAGGAGGACAATTCCAACGACGTGGATCCGGACCCCACGGAACTGTCGTCAGCGGCCGACCACTGTAAACGGGAAGGAAGAGCCTGATACCAGCATGTTGTCCTCGATGTGGCTCGAGAGCGCACGTTTACCATCAACGAGTGGAAGCAAAAGACAGCTTCATCATATGACTTGCCTTTCAGGCTATGTTTGTCGCTGTCAACCCGGAATGCTGCACATGTGGTCCTCCCTTCAGGGCCGCTCTACACACATCCACTCGACTTCGCACGGCCATGGCTAAAAAGTAGAACAATCAATCAACATGAGCTACATATCCATATCCCCAGCGAAGTTGCTTTGCCATGCTTTTCTCCTTGTTCTCTCTCGTCGGGCTCACCGTCGCCTGCGCTGACAACGGGCTTCTCGCTCACGACACCCATGTCCGTGCTCACGTCCACGCGAAGCGCGAGTATCCGCAATTTCCGCTTACGCTGCCATACCGTCCTCTCCCCTGGGGTGACTTCAACGTGATCCACACCACAGACACGCATGGATGGCTCCTCGGCCATCAGAAGACCCCCTGGCCAGAGCCCAACTACAGGTGAGCTCCCTTCTTGCATCCAACGGGCGAAGTGCGCACCTGCTGAGGGACTACGTCGATGCTGATGGCCAGCGCAGTGGTGATCTCGGCGACTTTGCGAGCTTCGTCACGCACATGAAACAGATCGCTATCGTCAGTTCCCTGCTGTTTAGCATTCCGTAACCTCCCCGCTAACATGCGGCTTAGGAGAAAGATGTCGACCTTCTCCTCGTTGATTCCGGAGATTTGCATGACGGTGAATCGTCCAAAAGTTCTCGCCGACTCAACATTTACCTCTGGGTGTCGCAGGCACCGGCCTTTCGGATGGCTATCCTCCCGGTGGCGTGGACGCTCACGAGGTTAGCCCTATCTCCCGGGTCTACGAATCATGCTAATTGCTCGTGCGAAAACAGTCGAACAAGTTCCTCGAGCGTCTTCCGTATGACCTGATGAGTATCGGAAAGTAAGTCCAATTATGGTTCCTTCTGAGATTGCACTTGGCGGATGCTTACTTCTCAACAGCCATGAGTTATATATTTATGCCGACACGTATGACATGTGCGTACACCAAAATTACAGTCTATGCCACACTGACCTTGGACTCTTATGTTTTATATTGCCGATGTCAACTGGCTGGCGCCTATATCTCATCATCTTTGCATGGATGGATGGATACCCATTATACATGCTCACTAACTCCACTCGATTGCCATGCACTGTTGTCCCATCATATCGACCCTGACGATCATGGCATCCACTCTAATCGCGACCATTCAATCGGATTCTCGAAACCTGGACCCTCCGTGTCCATGTGCTGATAAACTTTCACGATCGATTCAATGACTCATTTACTGCGTTGAGTTCGATAGGTACACCAATTTCGTTCCTCACCTGAATGGTCGCTACTTGTCGTCCAATGCCAATATTACGATTTTCAACTCTGATGGCGAGGCTGTGAGTGTGCCGGTTGGAAGTGAGTAGTCTCCCTATTCGGTCTCAGGTCGAGTCGTTTTTCCGATTGCAATGTTGCTAACCAAGTTTCTGTGCAATTTGAATGACAGACCGCTATGTGAAGTTCACAACTAGGAAGTGCGCACCATTCCTTTATCTTTGCTAAACTATGGTCCTGCTGTGATGTTTGCAACCTACTTTCCCTTAATGATCCTTCCATCATGGCACTCTTTATGACTAATGCTTTCAGAGGTCGTAGTGTGACATCCCTTGGCGTTCTGTACGACTTCACAGGCAACTCCGTTAATACCACCGTTCAACTTGTAGCCGATATGGTGAAGGAACAATGGGTAAGTCTCAATCTGTATCGTTGGTGGTGTCCTCGATGCTTTTGTCATCCTAGTTTGCGGAAGCCATCGCAGAGGAACCAGACGTATTCGTGCTGGTTGGGTACGCTCTATAACTCTCACGTGATCCCTTTTGACACGTGTAACAGTCATATGCCGGTATCTCATGATAACTGTAGGCGCGGGATGCGATTAATCTTGGAACCAATGTCAATAAGATTCAATTTCAGGGCCGGTTGTCTTTAATGCAATTCGGGCAGTACATCCTTACACACCTATCTTGATTTTCGGAGGTTCGCATTGTGACTTTGGTGCACAAAACTGTTTTGACGTTTAGCTGCGACATCCGCGCAGGTCACTCTCACATTCGTGACTGCCAGCAATACGATGGAAGGACGATGGCTTTGGAGAGCGGCCGCTACATGGAAACGATTGGTTCGTCAACTACCCCTTGAAAGTGAGCTTAACTTAGCATTCTACAGGCTGGATGAGTGCGTGCTTGTACCTGACACCATGATGGACACCACTGAGGCTCGCTAGGCGCGGACCTTGATGCTGCCATGGGCAACACCAGTAACATAACCTTTAACCGGAGGTATCTCGACCAAAACAGGGTTACGTACGAGGTACGCTGCCAAACCATATCTCATTCAGGAACATCGTGGGATAAAACGATTTGTAGTACCACACCACGACGTCGAACTCTACTTTCGACACCATCTATGGCCGTAGTATCACCTACGGCTTACAGCAGCTTGCTGTCGATTTCGATCTATCCTACTTTTACGGCACTGCTCCACTGACTTATACCTTGAATCAGTACGTCTTGACTCAGTATTGACGCTTCGCTTAGTTCTATTAACGATGTCACCCATAGGAACCCATACCCGTCGAGTGAAAACGTACTAACATTGTTCGTCGCAGAAGCTGCACCGGTCGCCCTTGCCATCAACAACACGCGCGCCAATGTCCCCAACATAATCATCACCAACTCAGGCGAACTGCGCTACAACGTCTTCGTGGGACCGTTTACCAAGAACGACCAGCTCACGGCCGCGCCGTTCACCGATTCGTTCTACTACATCCCCAACGTGACGTTGAACGTCGCGAACCAGGTTTTGCCAGCCTTGAACGGAGGGAGCAACGCCAAGCGTTCCGAGGTGGAAAAAGAACTATGGGGTCGTGGATGGGTCGAGAGCCGGTATCGCGATTGGTTGCAAGACATGCAGGAACGCCAGATCCAGACGGCCAATGCGACTAACCTGACGCTGGGATACGTCACTATCGACGTAAGCCGTCTCATTTCGCCTCGTTGAAACTGATTGCCCATCTCTTTTTTTTCTCCTCATCTCCGCTACAGGGATGTCCCGGCGCTGGCGATGACACGCTCCACATCCCACTGCCCTACTACTCGGTTCCAGACTACATCGCCTCCAATCCACCCAACGTGACCGGCGACACCCCGATCGATCTCGTCTTTGTCGACTTTATCGAGAGCGAGGTGTTGCGCATCTTGAACTCGGTGCAGAGCACGACCAATTATACGTCAACGGACGTGTCGCTGTACACGCCAACGTTGGCGGATGCGGTGCTGGGTTTGTACGCACAGACCATGTGGAATTAAACAAGGACACGCGATCGTGCCATGGTCGTGGTCGACATTCGTTTTGATTTATTGGAACGGGGGTTATACACCCGGTGGTAATAAATGACGCTTGTGTGACACAGTTTTTGCTCTTGTGTGACTTGGCAAGCCAAGGCATCGCATTAAGGAGCTGATGCGGAACTAGGGTATGACTACGTGTTGAGTATACGAATACAGGAAGGGGGGGAAATGTGCGATCATTTTTACGTAAAAGATATAAATTAGAGGGAAAGATTGCGAATGGTTGGGAAAAGAAGCCGAGATTGAGTAGCCTGCCCCCCGCGAACAGAACAGAAAGCCAGTAAGAACAAGACAAGAAGAAGAAGAGGGATGAAAAGAAGTAAAATAAGAAAAACAAGGCCAGCTTTCCAAATGAACGAAATCAACACACGCCAACTCCTCCCCTCCCCTCCCTCACTCGTCCGTCCTCCGTTTCTTGGACGGTCTCTGCAACGGATCGACCTTGCGCGCATCCAGCACGCGCTGCAAGTCTCCATACATTGGTTGACCCACCCCCAAACACCCCGATCGACTATGCGCCCGATTACACGCGTCCACGCGCGCAAACTCGTGCTTGCACGTATGACACTTGACCCTGAATCCAATATGCGTCACGACATGACGCGCGATGCTCGTTCCCTTCATGTGCGGCCTCGGACAATCCCGCCACAAGCAGCGCGTCGTCACCTCACCCCCGCGGAAGCCGTGAAAGAGCGCGAGGTGGTCGGCGACGCTCGATTGGTCGCCTTCGATCCACATCCCGCATGGGGAGTGGGCGAGGTCCCAAAAGCATTCGTAGACGTGGATGAGTTTGTCTGGGCGGGAGAGGGCGGCTGTCCAGGATTCTTCGTCGATGAAGTGGCCGTCGCATCGGATGACAGAGCGCATAGGCGGTGTCGATTGTTGTTGTTGCTGTTGCTGCTGCTGTGGTTGTTGGTCCGCGGGGACGGCCTCTGTGAATTCGACAGCTGCTGCGGCATGAGGCATCGCGTATGCCGGTACGTCGTCACTCTCCGACTCGGAACAAGGCGAAAAGTGGGAAAAGGTATTATCGGACGAACAAGGTCCCTGATGAGGTGGTGGTGCAGGGTACCGGGGGAAAGGAATGATGTTCGGGGTAAAGGAAGACGGAAAGGGAGGTGAGGCGCGCAAGGCAGGGTTAGTCACCGAGGACCAGCGACGTAGATGACGGGAGCCGGGCGGAGTTTTCTGGGAATTGTGACCGATCGAACCAGCCCTCCTCGGGGAGGATCGCGGACTTTGTCCTGGACTAGGGGCAACAACCTGGGGATACCAGGTATGCGGTCGGTTGACGTGGTCGCCAGACGCGGCGTATTCAGTGGAGGATTGGAGGACTGCTCGGGGATCGCCAACAAAAGGCACTTGGTTGTCAATCAATGGCGGAGCAGACCCTGGCCTAGGAAGTTCCTCTGGATAGGTGGCTGTACTGAAAGAAGGGGGCTCGCAAATGGGGTGATCGTGCGGTGAATGTGAGGACGAGTAGGGAGGAAAAGGCGTGGCAATAGCAGCTGCAAAAGGGTGATCGAGGGATATTATACGCTGGTGAGCTGCATCTTGGAATCCACCGAGTGATTGCACAGTCTGGCGATCGAAAGGGTAGTGACTCGCAGGTTCGCGCGCTGTCGAACGCGTCATCGCAGGCAGTTGGTCAGCATACGTGAACGCATGAGCGCAGCCTGTGCCCAAGAAGTCGTCATCGTGATACGCCGAGGGGGGTGGCGAAGGACTCGTGATCACCCCGCCTGGTAAAAATGTCCCGGCATCCACGTCCATAGAAGGCAATGGTGAGGGCAGGCCAAAATCATAACCTCTACCAAACGGCCGGTCTGTAATCGCCATGCTAGTGCGACGGGCTGGTACCCGAGTGCTGACGTCACAATGAAGTGTAGTGAGCCCTGGCCTCGCGTCCTCGGCGATGGTACCAGCGTCGTTGATGCATTGGGACATGGATCCGCGAACAAGTGCGGGGTAATATAGGCTGTGTTGCGAACTCCAGGAGCTGCCACCGTGAACGTAAGTGGCAAGAATCAGACTCAATAAACTGACGGACGTACGAGTTCTCAGTGATGGCCGTCGGTGCATTCACAGGTTCATCGATGGACCCACACCCGTGGCCAGTAAAGTGAAAGCCGCCAAGCTGGGCACACAGAATACTCCCTTGTATGTCGTCCGCAGGTTCGTGTTGACGCGGAAGAGAAGGGAAAACAAACGTCCGGCTACTTGGCCCCTGTCCAAGATACGGCTCGGAGAGTGTTAACGCACGCTCACGTGGACGATCAGTCAAGTGTGTGCTGTAATTGAGAATTTGAATATTTATCTACACGTGGACGGCAAGGACGGACCTTGAGGGAAGATCATCACGTTGCACGTTACATATATGCGAATCGATGACATCTTCTGCAGCGTGTTGTTGGTTGGGGTCAGCGGGGTAAGATTTCGCGGGTGCTGGTTGCGAAGGCGTCAAGGCCGAGCTAAACGGTGCTTGTATGCTGAGAAGAAGAGTCTTGGGAAAGTAGACCAAGCTCACCTGATGGAAAAGGTCGAAAAGTCGAGACCCGACATTATGGAGAGCAAGAAGGAATAGTGAAGTGAAGGGCCGGACGTTAAAAGGAGAGGCTATCCGAAGGTAGAGTGTGGAGTGGAAATCGGGTTCTCTTTTGCAGTCAGTGGAACGACTTTCAAAAGGGCTTGGTCAAGGGTCAAGAGATCCAGGACCAGAAAGGTTCTTATACATTCCCCATTTATCGAATGCGGGGCAAGGCTGCACACTGCTGAAAGGAACATGGCTTCCCTACGCTTGCCGCGCTCCGAATGTCTTGCAAATCCGAAGCAGGGTAACAACACGATTGGAACAGGTTGCAGGCAGGATTGCATGTTCCGGCGAGCGGCAAGGTGTTAGCGCTCCCGTGCCGTCAAGGCAGTGCATGCAATGGCGTCATGTTTGAACATTTTGAGCCTGATATTGATCATCAAAAAAACCCTCTTCCTCAAAGAGCCTAACAGGTGTATGACATAGCACTTACAATCACTTGAAAGCCAGCAGGACCAAGGCAATCACAATGTGAACGGAAATTGCTGACCTCATCCAGCGGATGTGGCATTCATTTTACTGTAGAGAGACTGAGCCCGGCGAGCACAGACACTCGAGAGCCACGAAAAGACTCAAAGGGGAACACATGGTTCTCAGCGGCCACAGCATGCCCGTGGAGAGCGAACGGTTTCCAGTAGTGTCGTATGCCCCTTGGCCCACAAGCGAGTGAAGGGCAGGCAAAGGTATGTTGGAATTGACGTAAAGCGGATCGCAGCGTGCATTTCACGTGGGCGAGCATGAAGCGATATCAAGAAGAGATCCGCTGATAAAGGTCCATGGACCTATGAGCGAAATGTTGCATTCCGCGGAGGATACTGATGAAACAACGTTGTGAAATGACAGGTATAATGATGACTGGTCGCCGGCGTCGAGGTGGATGGTACGCAGTGCTGGACGCACGACATTGGTTTCACAGCACCCCGACGAGTACGGCGGGCGCAGAAGGTAACATCAAGATGACGAGTGCATGGACAACGGGTGGCAGACAATTAGATTCATACAGCGGGACACACTGGCATAATGAAATGGCTCTCCAAGTTGTCGGAGAACGGCGTCATTTGGTTGATGAGATCCACGCAGAGCATCGCCACCTGGCTCCGCTCAGACCTGTGACAGCGGACGCTGAGAGAGGTGAGGGGGGTGACGTCGCAACAGGAGATACTTTTTACGCGCCCCCCAGTCGGTAGACATCATATGCGACCTCTTCGTACGGGTGTATCTGGAACCAGGTCACTCGAGGTGACAAGAACAGAGAGGAAGGATGAACCTCTTCCAACGCTTGGACTGCGTCGGTCAGCTCGGCTTTTCCACCTTGGTCATGAACGACTCTGTCCTCATCCACTTTTTCCAATACGTTTGTGGGGCCCAGGGTCGGACGTGCGTTTGGACCGGGCTTGGACTGCCCTGGGAGGAGATCATGTTGGAAGACATGACGAGTGGGAGAGCGACCCACCTATGCCGGGGGTGATGAATGCACATTGCTCGTAGTCGCCGATTTTTTTCCGATGTAGAGTGACTCAAAATGTACGAAGAAGACGAATTCGAAGTAAACCGAGGAGGTGGAGGAGTGTCTTTTTGAACGCTCGCTCAAGGCGTCGAGATCGGTCTGGGCTGCAGAGCCCTGAGCGTTGTGTTTGTCCACCCCAGAACGAGGCCCCTCCCTTTGTTTTAAACTCCGTTGACCACGATGAACTTGTCCCTCTACAGCGTCAGCGCCTTCATCATCCTCGACAGCGAGGGACACCGCGTGCTCGCGAAATACTACCGTACGAAAGAACCCCAGTCACAAAAGGACCAGCGCACGTTCGAAAAGGGCCTATGGCAGAAAACAAAGAAGCCAGGCGGTGCGACCCTCGTCACCATACTCACCTTCTTCACCCTGCTCACCCACATGCCCACCAGGCGACGTGATCCTCTTTGACGGCCATCTCGCCGTGTTCCGCCACTCCCTCGACCTCATCTTCTATGTCATTGGCGGCCCGACTGAAAACGAAATCATGCTTTACACCGTTCTGACTGCGCTGTTTGATGCCGTCTCGCTGTTGCTGCGCAATCAAGTCGAGAAGCGTGCCGTGCTGGAGAACCTCGACTTGGTTCTCTTGTGCCTAGACGAGACCATTGACGACGGGTAAGTGTTTGCCGTCATCACACACGAGTCTGTCTCATTTCCGTCGACAGCATCATTGTCGAAACTGACTCGACGACGATCGCTTCTAGAGTCAGTCGTCCGAAAGCCGATACGACCGAAATCGTGATCAACGAGCAAACGCTCATGAGCGCGTACCAGACAGTGAGGGAAAAGGTGCAGCAAAGGATCCAACAGCTGTAGTCCTCGTCGATCTATCGTATCTTCAGGTTTGGCACGGTTTACATGGAAAGCACCCATTGTTCCCAACTTGAATAGAAATGTGGTATGCGTACAAGATCAATATCAGATGGGTGTAAAGTAACATGTGGACCTGGTTCCGCCTCCAACACTTGTATCGTACAGCCATTCCTGTCATGCACACCCGGTGCAGTCGTTGATCATCTCCCCTTAATCATACAACAACCAGTCGAGATCGACTGGTAACCATCTCTCGGCCATCCGAGCGTGGTAGCCGAACACTACCCGAACGTGGTGGCGATACGTGGTGATCATGGATGGAGGGATAGACTGTCATGTCCCATCAGCTGGTTGGTCCCGTGCCTATCACCAAGTGTTGCTTACCCTGTTTTGAGGTCGATGTGAGTCAAAAGCTCGTATACTGCTGCACCCGACGCTGCGACGACGGTGAGGGCCGTGGCCATTCGTTGCAGGGTAGTTATGCTATCGTCTGAGAGGGTGAAATCGGGGTGCTCGTAGATGGTGTAGGGGCGCATGATGGAGGTGTTTGTGAAGAGAGATGGATGACGGTGGGTCGACGTGTCTTATGCTTTTGAACAAGGCAGTAGTTGCGATCTTCGCGGAGATGTCTCAGGTCTTGTCTGCAACTAGCGCCACTTGTAATCCGGCTACTTGTCACGACGGAGGGATGATGGGCATGCACCCATGCGCTTTTATACTGTACTGACCCCACGTGTAGGGTCCGGAACATCTCGCAAGCTTGCCGGGAGAACCCTTCCCGGTGGCGAACCTCAGACGCAATCAAGCTAGAACTGTGATTGTGGCAGTTTGCTTTCCCGCGATACTTTAGTCCCATGGAGTCTTCCCAGATGTGTATGTCTTACTCGCTTGGGTTTCCTCTCTAGCCCTTTGGGCGATAGTGCGGGAAAGACAGCGTCCAAGGATATACGTTAACCGGTCATTAGCCCTTCTCTGCATTCTTTTTCATATCCCCGAACGCAGGCGCTTCTCGCACAGCAATCCGAGTTCACAACACCGCCTTAGGTACGTGCGATCTCTGCGGGAGGAACTCCAGTCCGAACACTTCCTTGGTTCCTATAATATTCTGGCGATTCGGAACCAAAAAGGTATGATGATAAACCCAGGTGATCGGATCCTGAGATGCTGAGATGCCCACTGGCAGGGAGGCGGCCATCCTGTATATACGTGGCATCACCGTTGGTCGATGTTGTGCAAAACATGTGCACCATGCTGCATTGGTGGGACCATCGAGTTGTTGCAGCGATTGTCGGCACTGACTCCAACATGGGCAAACTGGTTGCACGCACGCACCGTCCTGGGAATACACGAGAGGCGAATATGGCTCACGACCGAACTGATCTTCCGTGACAAGGGTGCGCTAAATTCGCTAGTGTGCTGGACGTCCCTAGGGACTGACCAACGTTCCCCGGTCCGGCTAGACTGCGTTCTGTTCCATATGGTCGCAGGATGTCAATAACTCCCGGTTCCGTGTCAGACTGCGCTATGGAACGTTCTCCTGACGTATCATCCTAAAGTATCGCAGCCGCAATTATTAGTATGGCGCATTTAGAACGTTCACTTCGCCACATGCCGGCGGCCCCCCTCAAAAAGGTTATACTCAGTATGCAGTTGAGGTCATATGATGATTTCGCGGTACCTATCCACATGTCATTTCGTTCTGACCCTTGAGACGTTGACACCCCGACATTCTGAGCGCGGGTCTCAATTGGTTAGCCGAATTCCTTGAGGTTGCCTCGATGGGGTCAAGTCGATGGGCATGCATCATCATATTTATAAGACATGACAGACGAGTATCGCAGACACGCACGTTGATTGAACTTTCTTCCCCCTCCGCCCCTCTTTCGACTATCCCAAGATATTCATTCGACGGCTTTCTTGATCGACCAACTGACCCGATCAATTCGATATCGCCTCGCTTCCTCATTCATTCATTATTATTGTTCTGGACATGTCAGTCCAAAAAAAAAAAGGCTAGTAAGCTATGGTCCAGACTCAAGATAGCTTAAACGTCGAACCGACCCAGCTGACTTTTACATAAATTGCCGTGCCGCACTGTATATCCGGATGGTTGATAAGATACAGGTTGGTCATATGTGGGGATGACTCATTGCTGTAGGCAGCCGCGGGGTCGTCTGATCTGCTGCTCGCGCGGGCCGCACTTGCTTGGCATCCTCTCCTGAAGGGGACGATGGACGAGATTTGATAGACAGGGCGGGCTCTGCAGGCGCGGTTGCGCCTGTGGTCGTGGTGGGCGCATCGATTGGAGACATGTTTCGCACGAGGAACCCCCATGGTTAGGGTTAGGGGAATTCCCGCGCAATTGCTACTCACATAATCGATGTGCTCGTGGATCGCAAGCAACAAACAAGGCTTCCACCGACGCTAGCCTGTACCATGTGTTTTTGCCGACATTGCTGCGATGCGGACTAACAGCGCAGAATATTGTCCTTTTCCTCCTCTCTTCTCCCGTGGATTTGTCTTGGCAACGCATCCTTAGCAACCGACCATTGTAACCTGACACTCGCGACTCTGACATGACGTGCCAGCGTGCCCAACTCCGCAAAAAGCTGACAGGGGAATTGCTATGTCCCGGTAGTCGCCGTCTCCGTGATAGGCAGAAGCTCACGTCACGAATGTCGCCTGCAGATCAGACTTGGTGCTAGTGTCCTTGTATAACTGATCTATACGGGTACCAGGTTTCCAAGTTCAAATGTTGCAAGACACTCTTCCGAAATTGAAGGATGTCATATTGTCCACCCCTGTTTCATCAACTCAGAGCAGACTCGAGGCGGTCAATTAGGCTACCGGTTCATTCCGATGGCACTAGGACAGGTCCTAAAAACTGCTCACTGTGCAGAAAGAAACCGATATGTGGTGATAATGACCCCGTCACCTGTTTCTGACCATGCATTTTCAGACTTATTTTTCGTACTCCACAGTGGGATCTAGAACCGAGATTAGGATTAACTTGAATAACTCCGCCGGTGACCAGTAAGTGGGACGCATAAAAGCATGAGGTCGCGGTGCACTTTCGATCCAAGCCTCAGACATTTGGGTCGTCTATAGAGCATCTGTTCCAATCATGCGCTTCAATTCCGGACTCATCTCCTGCTTCTTGCTCGTTTCTGCAGTTCTGGCGGGTTCCCACCAATCTCAGCAGCTTAACCTACTTGCCAAGAGGTCTCCTGACATGGTCAACAGTACAACCTGGGCTGGTGCTCGCTTGGGCGATAATTCTGTGTGTCGTTGATCCCTTGGAACATGTTTCGCTTGATCTCATCCTTTCTTGTTTTGACAGGGAATGTTCGATCACATTACTGGCACTTTCACCGCACTCACACTTTCGGGTGATCCTGGCTCTGCTGTTGCTGCGTGGATCGGCATCGACGGCGACAGTGGTGATGCAGATGGATGCGAGCACTCCTTCGTCACCGGGATTCTCTCCACTGTAACCTCAAGTGGGACCCAACACCAAGGTACGGCGATGTTAAACCATATATCCAGGTTCTATCTCACTGTTTATCGTCATTGTTGTGGATGCATGTAGCTTTCTTTAGATGGTATCCTAATCCCCCGGTTGACTTCCCTTTCGACATCGTTACTGGAGACCGCATCCAAGTCACGTTCAATATCAATGTCTCCGACGACTGGATGTCAGGTTCTCTGGTCTTCGTTAATCTCAGCCGTCTTCAGTCGGTCACCAAGGATTTCAGATGCACTGCCACTCTTTGTGGGAGGTACGCGGAGTGGATGGTCGGATATGTCGCCGCAAATGGAGTGATTGTTCCTCTCGCCAACTTTAGCAGGGTGACCATTGCGAGTGCCTCGGCCGGCGCTCGAGGTGGTTCTTCTTATGGGCCTGCTGGGGACACCAGCGTTGCGGTCAACATCCTCTATCAGATGTCTACCGATGGTGGCTTTGTGGCCAAACCCGTGACCAGCAGTGATACCCTAGAAGTTGACGCGGTTATGTAAGCGTAGCCCGGGAAGGAAGGAAGTTTGGTTGCTTTACTGTTACTGTATCTCCTTACAACTGTAAATTGCAAAATCGAATCACAATGTACCCTGTATGCTTTTGTGCGAACGGTTATATCTCAAAAGATTGGTTTCTTTGCGGTTCAACGGCCCTGTGTACGAAGCTCGTCTAGTTGGATGCCCTACCTGATTTGTTGGGAATCTTGGGGGGGACCCAGTTCGACGAACAATTCCGCATTATGAGTAAGCGCGGCGAGGATGAAGATCTTGAAAGCGGAACAGCGTGCAGCTCCCGCTCCTGCTAAAGTCGGCGGGTTTTATGATTGTTGACATAGGCAAGGACTCACGGAGAAAAGTGCAAATTGGCAGCCGCTCGAGCAGCGCCGACAGCGGCTCGGGAATATATGCCGTTCAGTCTGCCTCTGCATTCCATCTTGATTCCATCCAACAAGTTTCTCCCCGCGCTACCACTGGCACCCGTCCGGCGTCCTCAGGCCCATCCGCCACAGCAATGACATCCCCCGCTTGAAAATGAATTTCTTTGTCGGTCGCTCCATAAGAACCGTATATCGCCTTGAAGGGCCCGGGTTAGCGACCAGTACAATGTTGCGACCCGGACGGAAGCGCGGATATCTACCCTAAAACAAGATAACTGGGATTCCATCAACCAGTGTACAACGTACAAGCCACGCTACCACCCGACGTTACTATACTCCTTCCTCGATCCTCGATGTCATTGTTTGCTTTGCCCGACATAAAATCCGTAGTTGCGTTCCATATCGTCTACAATATTTCCTTTCGTTGCCTTTCACATACGTGGACTCCCGTATCGTGTCTCCTGTCCATGAAATCTCATACGGATCGGTGCCCTTTGCGTTTTCACGTAGACAGCGTCCATCACGCCTCACATTGCCTTTAGAGTCACCAGAGCCGACGGGGTCGTGTACGGATGTGCAAAAGTGACGATCCACTCCGAGTCTGCGTTGTTCCACAAAATGGAAGATTAGACTTGCTTGATGATCGCCATGTCAAAAGTGCGAGCTCAGGTTACGATTATCACTGTCTACGCATGGCAAAATTGCATCAACGGAGGAACAAAAGGGTTAATGTCCAGAGCCGTTAGACTGTGGCATCACTGGAATATCGGAAAAAAGACATACACCTTCATACTCCTGGCGTCGGCGGAAGCCTTGCTGGCCGTGTGCACCGGATTTGAATAATGCAAGTGGACGAAGTGGAAGGGATCGGGTAACTCTGACCTGCGACTGCACCGCGACACCACGTGCCTCACCACCCTTCCATCCGTCTTTCCGAGCCAACCACCCAGCGTTCAGATCACATTTTCCCGGCCAGACCTAACCGAGTGACCACAGCGTCATCCTCGAAAGTTCTCGATCTACTATTTCTGTGACGAGATTCAGCATCAGGACAAGTACCGAGGAATGGAATCTAATTCTACCTACAAGCTGCAAAATGCTTCGTATTCCGCCACTCATACTCTTGATGATGATGATGGCGACACCGTGGATCATATTTGCAACCGCTTGAACGGGAGGACGTTTGTGGAGGGGGAAGGATTCTCGATGTTGATCTCGACAGGTTCCTACCATGTGGTCGTGTTTGTCCGTGTTTGTGTTTGTCCGTTTAGACATAACGACATAACAGAGAAATTTATGCGGGAGTGAATCCAATGTGCACGGCCTATCATACTATGTGCAAACGGAAGGAGGAGATCGGAGAAGGGTCGAGTGATTAGTAACCTCATGTTACTCATGACGCGCAGTCAGTCGGCCAGCGACGTCCTCTTGTCAAAACGGATACCAAGATAAGATTCCCGCTGTGGTAGCCTTATCAGTAAAATGGCCCCGACGGTACCACTAGTGGCCCACGTGGTCCCATCATGATAAGCAGACATGCAGAATCGGAATCTGTCGGTCAGCCTGAGAGGAAGTAGCCCAATTGACCGTGTCGGGTATGCTAGTTGATGAAACAGGACGGATCCTTCAATTTCGGAAGGGTGTCTTAACGGCACTTGGTAATTCCAGTTCCCAGTTCATTAACGTTCATTCATTGTCGCGTGTGTAAGCATGCATAACTCTATGGCACATGTATGCGCGTCCCCGCCGACGTGATGTTTCCGTTTTATGACTCTGTCATCGCCAGCGTACTATCATGCACGTGCGAGCGAGCACCGGCACGTTCACTTTGGGCCGACTCCGCTTGTCGTATAGCCTTGTCCCCATTGCACGAGTGCACGGGCCGGGAGTCCATTCCGGTGGCACTGGGACAGATCCTGAAACCTGCTTATGCTAAGTACCCTGCAAAAAGAAACCGACTCGATGTGTAGTGATAATGACCCTATCACCTGTTTCCGACCAAGCCATTTAGATCGAATTTTCATACTTCATCTGGAGGTTGCAACATACTCGTTTGAACACTGGTGGCTTGGACAAGGCGGATACCTGCAGGACGCATAAAAGCATGAGGTGGAGCTGCACTCTCGATCCAAGTCTCATACGTCTGTGCCATATATGGGCCATTTTCAAATCGACATTCCAATCATCCGCCTCGATTCCGTGCTCATATCCTGCTTCTTGCTTGCTTCTGCAGTTCTGGCGGGTCCCCGCCAATCTCAGCAGCTTAACATTCTCGAGAGGTCCCCCTCTCCTGACGCAGTCAACAATTCAAACTGGGTTGGTGCCGCAGCTGTCCATGACAACCATATTGTGTCGATCTCTTGAACCATGTCTTGCTTGGTTTCATCCTTTCTTTTTTCTACAGACATACGTTAATGGCACTTTTACTGCCCCCCAACTTTTGGGTGATCCTGGCTTGGCCATTGCTGTGTGTGTCGGTATCGGCAATGACAATGACGGATCCCCGGACTCCTTGAGCACCGGCATCATCTCTACTGTGACTTCAAGTGGGACCCAACACAACATGAGGAGATGTCTGAAACCACATATTCATGACCTGTCTCATTTGTCATTGTCATTATAGCCTTTTATGCTCTGGAAGCCTGATTTCCCGAAAGATCTCGACATCACCATCTCTACTGGAGACCTCATTCAAGTCAGGTTCTCTGAGCTTCGAAAATCTCAGCGGTGGTCAGTCCATCACCAAGCGATTCCGAACCAGTTCTTCTCTTTGTCTGCGGGACGCAGAGTGGATCGTCGGAATGGTCAGTGTAGATGGGACGACGGTTCCCCTTGCTAACTTTGGGATGGTGTCCATTACGGATGGCCGCTGGCACTGCAGGTGGTCCTTCTTATGGTTTACCTTTTGGGGCCACACTATCAGATGATGATCTCCTACCGGGATCAGGGTGGTCATGTCACTCGAAACCTTGTGGCCAGTGTCACGGCCCATCTCGATGGCTAACCATTTACTTCCTCTCATCTGCCGCATTTTTTACTAAGGCTCAGGACTTCGGGGGAAAATGACCAGGTTTTGAGCTTCGAAGTTTGAGGTCAGGCGCGGCCATTTGAAAATTTCCTGGATGGGGTGTAAGATTCGTTGGGCTGTGCTACGTGGCTGTTGAATATGCACGCAAGCAAGTGCATGATGCTGTGGGGAGAAGGAATGACGCGGGCGTATCGAAGCGAAAGTGTCGGTGCTCATTCGCACGTGCATGTACTTGCGCTGGAAGGGAAATGTCAACGGCGTAGGCATGAACACAAATACGTGCCCACACGCCTGCACATGCGACAAGCCGTTGGGTGGCCAATTAAATGAGCGGGTTTTTTGAAGTGCTTGTGTAAGGGCGAGAGGAAAAGTCGTGTGGGAGCAACGGCCCCTTTTCTTCCGTTGATTTGCGTTGGCAATGTATCCTTGGCAACTGACCATCGTGACTTGGCATGACGTGTCAGGTCCTGAGACTCACTTATGGTAAGTACATACCGTGCAAAAACAGACCGATATGTAGTGGACCGTCACCTGTTCTGACCAAGCATTTCTAGGCCGGTTTTTCATACTCCACTGTGGGATCTGCATCCGAGATCAGCTTGCCGCATGTTCGCTTGAACTCCGCCACCGGTGACAAGTAAGGCGACTTGCGGAATGCATAAAAGCATGAGGTCGCGCTGCACTCTCAACCCCACCCTCGGCCATCTGGAATATCACAGCCATAGACCATCTTCAAGTTGATTTTCACATCATGCACTTCAATTCCGTGTTTATCTCCTGCTTCTTGTCCGCTTCTGCAGTTCTGGCGAATGCCCGCCAGCCTCAGCAGCTTAACCTTCCAGAGAGGTCTTCCGGCCCTCTTGTCATGGATAATGACGATTGGGGTGGTGCTATCCAGAAACTGGATACTGTGTGTTATCGATCTCTTGAGCCGTGTCTTGCTTGATCTCATCCTCGGTTTCGACAGGGAACATTCAGATATGTTCATGGTATCTTTACCGTTCCAAACATGACGAGCGTAGATGGACTTGACAACTGTTTTGTCAATATACTGGTCGTTATCGACGGTTACTACGACGACGACTACGACAGCTGTCCCGGTGGCGCCGTGCTTGGGCTCGGGCTCAACGTTCACGCTCAAGGCAATGGGTCTAACGACATTGAAGGTAGGGAAATGGTAAACCATGTATTCACAACCTGTCTCACCTTTTGTTGTTATTGTCCACAGCCATAATTATCACCTCTACCAGCCCCACCCAGCCCCCTGAAACTCTTGACATCCCCATCTCTGTTGGACATTCCATCCAACTCGAGATCTTTATGCTCAACGTGACGACAGGCCATGTGATGATCGACAACCTCACCGCCAATCGCACCGTCGACAAGGTGGTCCAACTCAGTTCTCCTCTTTGTGGGAGGTCCGCGGCGTGGATTATCAGTGATGCAATTGCTCCTGCCACCCTCGCTAATTTTGGCACAGTGTTCTTTACGGGTGCCAGCGCTGGAACCCAAGATGGTTCTTTTTACCGGCCTTATGGGGCCACTCTCCTGCGGAATCTCGGCCAGGATGGCAGCGATTCTCCGGTCAGACCAACCATGAGCTCTACCATCGCCTTCGACGATGGTTCACTCTGGATCACGTATCTGCATTACGGGCAATGAGAACGTGAAGGAAAAGGCAGGGGTGTTTGTCGCGTTGCTGTATCTGTTCACACTATGAATTGCATAGTAGGGAATGTGTCGCACGCATTTTACTTTGTACGATATGACTTCCTTTGAACCCACTATAAAGTACTTGTTCTGTAAGCCCTCCACCTTCGAATTCTCCCCTCGAACGCGATGTCGACGACCGATATTGGCGACAAGCCTACTCTATCGACTCCTTATCGCGGCTTCAAGTTGTCCTCCGAACTCGCCATCTTTGTAAGATCAAACCACCTGCATTTAAGCCGTGCACTTTGGGGCCAATTGCTACGTCTCAAACTGTGGGTTTCTTTACGACTGGTCCTGTGTACGTTTTATCTAGATACTCACCTGGGGACCCACTGGCAGTTCGACGAACAACAATTGCGAGCAAACCTTTCCGGACTACAAGTACCCGTGGCGAAAATGGAGATCTTTACAGGCAACTTTCACTCTTGCTCTATAGTCAGCGGCGCGGACTGGGCTTTTTGAATCAGAATCTTTGATCGAGTTTCATTATATAATAGCGTTGACAACTAGTACTCATCCACCGCCCGGAACTCACCAGTTTGCCCTCTATGTAATTTCTCTCATTATACCTCATCTGCTGCATTCTCGGCCAACCACGACGACCAAACTGACACCGCTTTCCCATTATCTCAGGCAGTCCACTACATTGCTGGCAAAGTATGCCCGCACGCCATCTCTCTCACCCGCGCGTTCCGGGACCGCGTTCTTTCGAATATTGAGCATAATACGTGCATTCAATGTTTTGGACCGTGTGTTGCTCGATACTGCTTCGGCAGGGAACCTTTCCATTCAACTACTCACCCATCCCCTATATATCGGGTCCAACTAACTAACTCTGCCGTTGTTGTGTGGGTCAGCATCGACGGTGTGTCATTCTTCAAACCGTGTACGTGTGCGACGGTCTGAAACTTATCACAAGTACACGCGATGGATTCGGAAAACAACTTGGGCGGCGGCAATCCTGAAAACACACACACACACAACCGTAACTATCGTCTGGACATACCACATAACTCACAACAAACTCACATAGTTGCTCGGGAACACATGCTCCACCACCCATCGTCGGACGCGACAGCAATGATATCCCCCGCTTGGAAATCAAACTGTCACCGAGATGGATGCCAGTCAGCGACCAAGATAGCATCCGAAATGGAAATGCGATAAAATTGACGAAAATTTTTGGCCTGTCATGCGTCACAACTGTCGAACTTGTCCGCCGACGGAAATACATACCAGTAGAAAAAGGGTTGATTAGGACCAGACGGTACTTGCACTAAGTACGTCCAAGTCAGTCATCGTGACTCGGCGTGTTGCCAGTGGCTTTGAGCTTACGTTTCCCACGCCCAAGCTCTCCCTCCGGCAATCGCTTCCCTCCAACCAAATGACTCGGCCTATGTCTTCGGCATCAATGTTAGCTGCTTTCCCACCCTGTATCATCTTGGCGGCAACTCGATGGACCGGAACAGCACTGTCGTCGTCTACTGCCAGACTGAGTCTATGTGATGTGAACTAAGCTCTATGCATCAGACACTGAGTGTTCTGATCTGACGAAACTGACGAATATCTAAGATATCTTGATTGCTGTCACATGTCAGATGCGCCAATTTCTACAACACTGTCACGCGTCACGGGGGCTGTCGAACATACCCAGAGCCTATTCCGAGAGGTATGGGTTATCACTGTAATTGTTTCTTCTCCAGTTGATTTGTAACTGACCATCATAACTTGACATCCGCAACTATGGCATGACGTATCAGCGTAGCCCAACTCCGCAAACGGCCAACAGGGGTTTACCATGTGCTGTCGGTTGCTGTTGTTCTCTGATGGGAACTTCGGAAACCTGGTCATAAATGCCGTCTGCCGATCACCCTTGGTGTGTACTCTGAGATGAAGATAATCAGATTGTACGACTGGTCGACCTGGCTGGTATTTGCTCGCAAATAGGTGCAATTGCGTCGGATCTTCAGATGATTAATCTATACTAGGATCTCCAAGTTTGACTATTACAAGACACCCTTCAATCAAAGGATGTCACATTGCCATCCCTGTTTCATCATGAGGCGGTCAATTGGGGTGCCGGGTCTTCCTGGTGGCACGATAACTTATCGTGCCAAAGAACGTTGATACATGTGGTACTACCCAGCTGTTTCTGATTAACCATTTTAGGCGGATCTGGCACCGAGATTAGCTTTCAGCATGTTCGCTTTTACTCCGCCGGTGACCAGTACAGACGACTTAAGAGACGCATGGAAGCATGTGGTCGCGCTGCACTTTCGATCCGCGCCTCAGAGTACCTTGGAGTTGACGTTCAAGTCATGCACTTCAATTCCGTGCTCATCTCCTGCTTCTTGTTCGCTTCTGCAGTCCTGGCGGGTCCGTCTCATCAGCTTGACCTTCTTGGGTGGTCTTCTCACTCCCCTGTCGCAGTCTACTCCACTCAAAATTATGCTGGTGCTTTCTTGGAACAGACCAAAGTGCGTTGTCGATTTCTTGAACCTTGTCTTGCTTGATCTCACCTTTTCTTGTTTCAACAGGGAACGTTCAATTACGTTCACGGCATCTTCACCGTTCCCGAAGTGTCTAGTCCAGCCGCATCTGAATCTTTTGCCACCGTGGCGATCGTTATGGACGGTACCGGCTGCCCCGGTGGTATCTACATTCGATTAGGGGTCAACTTTCATGCTCGATCCAATGGGGTCACCGAAACTCAAGGTAAGAGAATGTTAAACCATGTATCCACCACCTGTCTCACCTTTTCTTGTTATTCGGTATAGCCCTTTATGAGTGGGGTCCTAACTGCACTGAAAATCTCTATGTCCCCATGTCTGTTGGACAATGGATCGACCTCTATCTCATTACTTTCAACGAGACGACAGGCCACGTCTTTATGACAAATATAAACAATACTGCGTACTACGACCATGGTCCAATCCAATCCAATTATCCTTTTTGTGGGCAGAACGCAGGGTGGGTCGTCGAAGGTATAGTCGGTAATCAAGGTAGCCAAACTACCCTTGCCGACTTTGGCACGGTGACCTTCACCGGTGCCAGCACTGGCAAACGAGGTCTTTATTTCCAGGGGCCTTCTGAGGCCACTGTCGTGGAGCTTCCCGCCCCGCAAGCCGGTGGTCATGTAGACGTAAACATGACCAGTACTATCGTCTACGACGATAATTCACTCTCGATAACGTATCTGTAGGGCTAGTGAGAACGCGAAGGGAAAGGCGGGCTGTTGGTCGGTTTGCTGTATCTCTTTATACTATGAATTACGCGCCACGGCCGCTAGACGCTCTGATCCATATCCTACCCTTTCTCTATGGTATCAGTTCCACATCGTGCGTCATAGATGACGCATTTACCAGTTCTGTTACTTTCTTTTGCCTTTCGTTCATTCACTTCCTAAAGACTTGCAATGAGTCATGCTTGTCCTGTGTATAAAGCCTACCTTTCCGCACTATAAGTGACCGCGCCGAGGATGTCTTCCAGGGGCGTGCATCACCACACTGATATCCCCCGCTTTGAACTCGAACTCTTGGTCAATTGTCGCAGATGAATCGTACAGCACCCCGACTGCCAGCAAGATCGACGGTCAGGACCGCCCCATTGAACGCCGAAGACGGGAACGCACCATACAAGATCGGCTGACTGCCGTCCGTATACATCTCCGTCGGCGCTGGCGTACGCCATCCCCAAACGTGTCGGTATACCGTATAGTGTCTGGTACCAGTGGAAAGGCGATATGGGCCATGATAGAGCGCCGTGTACAGCCATATCACGCTGGTTTGTCATGGTACTATCCGACGACAACATTTAGGTCAGAATTCAAACAATAGACATCGAGCTGGAATCGACCACCAAGGTAGACTGCACCGTTCACATAGCCAGAAAGGCGGCTGAGAGACGGTATGTATGAAGGGAAGGATGAGGCCAATAAGACAAACACGACCACACTGTATCTCTTCCTCGTGACACTGCCTCATTTTTATCCTGTACAACATGAAGACTCCTTCGCTCACACCCACCGACTTCCCCACTTCCTCAATTTCGTCCTGAGCAACTAAAATGCACCCTGTCAGCCTCAGTGACACTCTTAAGAAACTTCCAGGTCTGTTTCAAACGAGATCCCCCTCGAGTCGCGCCTTGCAAGATCACTCCACCAGCTGAGTCGGAGTCAGCTCATCACATTGCTTACCTTGCCCGCTCGGTCATCAAGAGTTTTCCGCCATTTATCGTAACACCTCCGACGCAGCCCAGACGTGCTTGCCTTCCCTTCAAGCAGCCGCAGATGTAATCCCTGGTGTCGGCAGTTTCATCAAAGGGACGATTGGCGGAATACTAAGTATTCTTCAGCTCGTAGACGTAATTATTTGATTCAATTCCCGAGTACTCCTCCTGATGCTGGACCTTGCCATCACAGAGATACATCCAGAACAAGGGTGACTTGGAGAAGCTCACCCTTCGGTTGCACCTGCTTCGCCACCACATAGACAATGCACCTATTTCTCGGACTACCCTTGAGGAAACCATGAGACTGCAATTACTCAAGTAAGTCGGTGCTAAGTAGATGTGGACTGAACGCTGAAATTCAAAATCAGCGCACTGCAAACCACAATATCCCAACTGGAAAGAATGGAAAAACGAATCCGTGGAGCTCCCTCCCTCACGCAAGACATTGCTGGATGTATCGCTACCGTCAATAACCACCTCTTTGAATATATGGTAATGGCGAACCGCACAATCTCCATCAACAAGCGTTTATCACTGACTCAATGCTCTGCGTTTCTAGGTATTATCCCATATGCAACTTCAGAATGACATGTTCGAAATGAAAGCAAGTATGGTTGAGTGCCACTCCAGGCATATGCATCTCGTCGAAGACTCTGCGATGACCGGAAGTGCAGCACGGTTGCCAAAAACCATATCGCGCGGTCACGTGGTACTTGTCGA
>JBBPRQ010000409.1:0-28936 GCA_038093095.1 Boletus insuetus | reverse complement strand
AACTGTAGGTGACTTGCAGGTTCGTCCGCGACGCTTGGGGATCCCAGATACGAGGTGCCCAACTCCATCGTAGTCCCGCATACGCAACGCTTGGTGGCGATCCAGCAAGTCGACGATGAAAGGGTCGGAACGTCCAGCTCCCATCTAGGTGCTTCTTTGCATCTATATTCCAGATATGGTTACCTTTTGACTTTGTCTTTTTTCCCTCTTCGTTGAAGCGGGAGATGTACGGTTGATTCCAAAGATAGGTTCGAATCTGTGATATGATCTCAGGGTGAAACCTCGCTTCCGGAGCGTCAGAGATTGGCTAACCTTTTTCATGGGAATTTTATCCTCGGGATAGCCTTGCCGAGCAAGCTACAGAATCAGTCATGAGGCAGTGATCATATCCAAATAATGTTAGAGGCTTGCCTCTTCTAAAAACGCGTTTGTAAACGCTTGTATCCGGAATTTGAACGGGCGAAAGTCGGGAGATTCGTCCAAACGTTGCATCTTTTTGGCCATCAGGGTTTGGTGTATCAATTCCCCTTTCGCGTCTGTCGCTTCCACTGCAAGCGCGGTGAGTCAGCCGGGCAATCGTTGGTGCCTGTGTGGGGCTTACGATTGGAGCAAACGCTATTCAAAAATTCGAAAAAGATACGATCGACCTCCGCACGGTACTCCTGGGGTACCTCATTTGCATGGTTTGAAGCGCTCAGGTTCTCCATAGACTTTTGCGTCAGTAGCGCACTCGAACGGTTGTCATGGATGGCGACAGGTCGGGATGCCTGGGTTTGAGCGGAGATCCCCGGATTGTTTCCGGAAGCTGATTCGGGACTCTGTGAGTGAGAAACATCGCCGCCGTCTGAATCAAAATCGTTTTCCCCTTCCTGTGATGATGCGGGGCTATGGGCGGCCTGTTTTGCGGCTGAGAGTGAAAGCTGGAGAAAATCGAGCGCTTCGGTGACGGGGGGGACATCAGGTAGACCAAACGCAAAAGGGTTGCTGCTCGTGAGCGAACCTGATCGTGATACTCTGCCAATGGGCGGGCTTATGCCCGCACCTCCTACTGTGACTGGACGTGCGGGAGAAGATGCTGTAGCAAATGTTCCAGTTGACGAGAAAGGCAAAGGAGATAAACCTGTGCTTGTGCTGGGTATGGATTGAAAACTAATGCCAGTGGCGAATGAGCTTGACGGGAGTGGGTGTTGCTGAGTCCTTGGTGGTATGGTTGCAGTTCCGTCGGACCAGGTTGTTCGGACTGGAGGGGGGAAATGAGACGGATGGATGGTGGCCGTTGACAGGGGAGATGTGGAAGCAAAGTCTGCAGAGGTCGCGGATGCTGAAGTGGCGGGATTGGAGAATGTCATTCCAGGTACAGAGTGGGTCGTAGAAAACATATTGAATACGCTTTGTGGCAGGCCGGCCGAACTTGTCGGGCGCGAAATAGGCTCGGGGTTGGGTAGAACAAAGGGACCTTGCTGTGGCATGATGCGCGGTGAGTCGTCCTGTGGCTCAATTTTCATAGCCTTGATGACCCGGTCGCCTGGGATGGAGGACGCGCACCGCTTACGGGACAGATCGGAAGTGTCTGGGATGATTTGTGAGTCGACGTCGCTTGGTTCTGCGTGTCCGGAAGAAAAATGAAATGTAGTCTGTGTGTCTTGCATGGTGGTGACCGAGGGTTGACGAGACGGGGAAGCCAGGGCAGTGGTGCAGAGGGGTATCGAGAGACTGGAGACGGCGGAAAAACGGCGGGGGGAAGATCTGCGAGAGCGGGGACGGTCCGTTATCTGTGTGGCAGCGATTAGTTCTGAAACCAATGCGATTGTCTTTCTGAGCTCGTCAATCCTAGCATTTGCCTCCAAACCCTGGCCCAGGGAGCAAGCGGCACTCGCGGACTGTGCTGTTTGGGCGATGCTGGGTGACACGACGAGCTGAGCGAGTGCTCTGGGACCGATGTGGATTTAGTACTTACTTGTTCAACATGTCACCTACGACCATGAGATGTGGGTCGTTGGGTGGGTCCGGGGAGTTCTCTCTCTTGTCCAAGCGGAGATCGACGATGTCGGGTGGCGGGAAAGTAAAACCCGAGTCCTGACCTGAGGGCGGGGGTGGGCCGGTGAGTGGCGAGAAGGCGAGATCGGAGACAGAGCTGACGAGGGTGCTCGAGGTGGACTCGACGGCGGAGACGGGAGTGGGGAGTGACATTGCGGGTGCAGAGGTGTTTTGCATGACGGGTTTAGAAGAGAGAGCAAAGGAAGAGGGGATTGTGCCGAGGAGGGCGGGGGAGTGGGAGCTCGAGTCCGAGCTGGACGAGGGTGGGGACTGTATGGCGAAGTGGGGGGGAATGTTTTGGGGGGGAAAGTCGGTTATAAAAGACGGTGGACGAGTGCGAGAATGATTCGGAGTGTCAGGGGAGGCCATGTCGAGAAGGAAGAGGAGGAGGAGGAGGACATGCAACTCGCCTGCAGACCTGGCAGTCACTTTTATTCTGTCACAGGCACGACCAGATGTGCATCAATGGTAATTCAAAATTATCTTTGCTCGTCCATTTTGCCTTTTCTAGTCATTTCATATATATATTATGTAATCTCTCTCAAACCCAATGTTCAAAGAGCATCCAACTCTGGACTGACCCGATGCCTCACCCGTTCCATGCTGCACACCGCCGTGCGTGAATCCCATCAGCGCATGCCCTACCCGGTACAATTCAGACGAATGCCCCCGCTCAGTTCATCAATACCGCCTGCCACGTCCGGGAGATCTCGACCGATCCCGATCTCGTCGTCGATCACTGCCCACATTTCACCGTCAGCAGCCCAAACACCGCACTCAACACACAATCACTCACTCGTATCGAGAAGACGCGTGTCTCTCATACCCTCTGTCACGCTCCCGGTCCCGTTCATCACGTGAAGTCCGGTGGTCACCCCCACGCTCACCCACTCCCCGTGTCATACCACCACCTGCACTTCCTGGCCCTCCACTCGAGGACGGAGGCGCCATCTTGCGCTTCTCCCGATCTTCCCGAAATTTGGAAAGCATGTTGCGCAGCTCATGGTAGCCCAGATGCATCTATCAAACACGCGACATCACTTTCATTTCATACCCTTCATTCGTTCCCCTCTTACCTTGCCTCCAAAGTGGTCGGCCAGCCGCCGATCGGAATCCAGCACAGACAGGTACGCGCCACAAACATCACACACACGAAGCTTTTGATGCCCAGAGGCGCCAGACGTGTCTGTCAGTTGTTGTAGCTCCCGCTATCATACCCGCCAAAACATCAATGTCAGTGTCCACCACCAGTCCACGCTCGTCATGACGAACCTCCTTTTCCGACTTTTCGCTCTTGAGCGCCTCAATCGCTGCCAGTTCCCGCATAGATTCGTCCACCCTCCCTTGTTCACCTGTGTGAAAAAAAAATGTCAGCTCCTTCTTTTAGCCCTCCATCATGGTGACCAACCAAGGGTCTCGATCTTCTCCGTCCCACCCTGAATTGCCAACTCAATCTCTGCAATTTCTCTCATCAAGTTGGTCGTTTTCGCATTCTCTTCAGGCGTCTTTTCAAGTCTCCGGTGCGCAGTTCGGATTCGCCTGTCACATTCATCAACAAACGCAAAAATGTTCGACTCGTATTCCATTTGAAATCGCGCGAAAATGGGGTCATTCGGAGTCGCCTCACGTGCTTGCAGAAATTCAGTCTTGAGTCGTTCCGTGTGCGATTTCGGACATGCACCGAGGTCCATTTTCTAAACGGTGGCTGTCACCTACATGTCAAACACAGTCTAGAATACAGTTACCCACCGTGTTGGTAAACAGGGCATGTGGACAGGTCCCACACAGAAAGTTCCGGCAGACCTTTTCGTCGGACCATACCAAATTGGCGTTGGCAACGCCCATGGCTTCTGGCCCCATCATTTGCTGTGAAGGGGTTATATGCGTGTATGCGTGTATAAAATGGCACCGAAAGACGTACCTCCAAGAGCTTCCGCTGCATCTCAGCAAGACGTCCCATATTGACGAAATGAACAGTATTTTGTAAACTTTCAAACAAGCTGGGCTGGCGTACGTAGCTGGTCCAGGTTGAAAAGAGCTTATTTGTTGTTGTGTGGTAAGAGCTTCTGAATCAAACACGAATAAACAAGGCACGCCCCCCTTGTGCCGTTCCTCTGACTACCGACTTCCAGGGAAGTTTCTTAGATCGGCTGTGTACCAACAAGCGCAGCCGGCTACCCATCAGGAACTCTGTCTTCAATATAAACCCCACTTGAACCTCCGAGATAAGACCGCTTAGCCTGGCAATACCTTTTGCCGCCGAGTATTTATGATAGCCATCGTCATTACACCATCGATCGTCAATCATATACGTATAGTAACGAAATCGTGAGATATTACATGCAATAGTGGCACAGGCCAGTGTGCTTTATTAGGTAGGTATGCATGTGCGAAACATGACGGAAAAGATGTGTGGCATGGTGACAAAATGATGTGGTAACAAGAATGAACAAAAATGATACAATGCAACGTGGAGAGAGTCATTGTTAACATCGAATGCTGACCTAGGTTGCGCAACCACGACCACGGCCCCGACCTTGGCCTCGACCGCGGCCGCGGCCACGTCCTCGAGCTTTGCCACGTTCTCCATTTTCAGGCGGTCGGCAAGTTGGATCAGCCGTACCATTTTGCGTTGGAACCGACGCCTCGTCTGACAAACGATGTGCCGGGGCAGGGCGATGTGTGTTGGTTTTGGGACGATGACCTCCCCGTCCTCTCGGGTGGAAGCTCCCTCGAGGACCCCGGGAGCCACTCAGCGACTGAACTTTCTCAGTCAATGATGGACTACTCTCCTGGCTGGGGACTTTGGGAGTGGGTGGGGGCGTGAAGCCTCCGTAACTCATCAAAAGGTTTTGGATCTCCGCGTACTTGATGCTGTCGTTACCCATCTTCTCCAGCAACGCCCGTTTGCCCTCGAGGGACGTGACCTCCTTCCAAGCGTTACCAATGTCCTGGGTCGTCGCAAGGCCCCTATCAAGAATCATCCACACGACCTCAGGTTCGGCGGAGTCTAGTGCAATGGAAAGAAGCGACTTTGGAGGCGAAAGGTCATAAATAGCGTTATGATCCTCCTGCTTCGGATCATATGATTCGAAGAAGTATTTGAGAATCTGGACATGGCCATGCTGTAGAGCGACGTGAAATGCCGAAAGTCCAAACGAATTACGTTCTTCAGGATCAGCACCTAAGGGGAAAGTGTCGCGATCTGCTGTAATCCAACGGTCATTAAAACTGCGTGGACTCACTGTGAGCATCAAGCCATTCGACCAAGTCGGTATCCCCATTCCCCGCAGCGATATGCGACAGCGTCTCCATTGGGTCTTCTGCGTGTCCTGCGACGTAATTCTCGCAGCCCATCTTGATTTCCCCGCCGGCAGGATCGACTTCATCTTCCCAAACACCTTTCTCAACTTTGGAAGCATCTCCAGCGCGTGCAGCAGCAAAGGTGGCCGACCGCAAGGTTTGAACACGTTGCTGCTGAAGCTGTGCCGTCTCGGCGGCCTTTTTGCGCTGGCTCTTGGCTTCCGCTTTCCTGGAAGCTGCCTTAGCTCTCTGCCGTTCCTCTGCCTCTTTACGTTCTGATACGGTTGATTAGTATTTCATGTGATGTTGTCAACGCTTCGATATACCCTTTTCACGCATACGAGCTTCGAACGCCTTGCGTTCTACTTTTTGCTGGGCCCTGCGGACTTCTGCCTGTTCTCTCTCTTCTCTCATACGTTTTAGGCGAGCTTGATATTCTTCCCGAGTCTCAGGGGCTTTTTGAGGACGACGACGGTGAGGATCCTCTACGGGTGGTGGTTGACATCACTGGTTAGTCAAGACAAACGTGACAGGATATGGCGTGCATACGAGTACGAGCGTAACCACGCCCAGTGCGACCCTTCAGTACCTCTTCGAAAAGGAACCTGGTAAATAAATAGATTGTGGGGTAAGCACATGCAGGGGAACAAGGGGTACACCTACCTGAAGAACCTCAGACGTTCCTGGTCAGACTCGTAATCCACATCATAAAAGTAGAATTCGCCGTCGTCATCGTCGTCAAAACAATCGTCACAGTCATCGTCGCTGTCGTGCGGGTAGCCACATGGACAGTAGTGGAGTGGCTCGGCGGGCGTGTGATATGTCTGAAGCACCGTATATGCTTCGCTAAGCTGTTGGAACCGTGCGGTAGCCTCTGCGTTCCCTGGATTCTTGTCTGGGTGGGTACGGAGGGCCAGCTGTGTGACCCTCTCGGTAAACGTGCTGACACAAACGATGGACACCCACTTGTTTATACGCCGATCGGACCTGTTCCATCGACGCCCCCTGTAGGTGGATTTAGTACGCCACGTTTGAATCGACGGTCACCATCTCTGGATTTTCCTACCTCCTCGAGGCTAAGAAGAGCGTAGGCCTCGCTGACGGCGGATTGCTTGACCATGGCCGGCGGAGTGGCACAAAGGAAAAAAAAAAGACAGCGAACGACGCGATTGCGACGCGCTACTAAATTAGCCACAGCCGGACGCACTCGCGCGTTTTGCCGAATAACGCGTCTTGTCCCCCGACCACCATGTCCCCGCCCATATCCCCCACCGAACAACCAATCGCGCCGCCCATCCCCGTACCGACTCAGGAAAACATGCAGGGTACCTCTATACTCACTGGCATTTTCGGAGACAAGTGCGTCGTGCGCTTTTTTGGGACGAACCCGAGCTCACAAACTCAAAAAAGCGTAGCCCTTACTTTCAAGCAGGTTTCGGGCTCATGGTAATTCACACACGCCTACCGCGCCTTCGCTTTCACATGGATTCGTTCACAGGGAGTTGGCGTGGGGCTCACAGCGCTTCGTCAAGGCCTCGCCCTAGGGACGACTGCGATCCGTCGCCGCATGCTTGTTTCCCTCGAGATGAATAATAAAGACCATGCATATGAGTGGTTCCTGGTGTGGATGGCCCACAACGCGAGCACCTCGTCACAGAAACGTGCTGCGCATACATGGCTGCGTAGTCACCAACTGAGCGTGGAAACGGCGTTTGAACAGAGAAGCAACGGAAGCTCCTCGGCACTATTCAGGCTCGTAGCGGGGCCCGGGACCCACTGGTTCAAGTACCACGGAGCATGGATACAGGTTTGTCAATGTTCTCTCCTCGGAGAACAAACTAGTTGGAGAAGCAGAGTTGACCATTGAATTCGAAGATGAATCGGGAGCGTGAAACGCGCTCTATGCAACTGATGTCCGGTACTCCATGGGAGACGGTAACATTGACAACGCTTTCACGGGACAGACACCTCTTCCCACAACTTCTTGTGGAGGCTCGGGATCTCGCCCTAAAGGGTCAAGAGGGTAAACTTGTCATTCGCACCGCATGGGGCATCGAGTGGAAGCAATTTGGTCAGCCTAGGAGGAAACGTCCACTGCACAGTGTTGTCCTAGATACGGGCGTAAATGAGAGAATCGAGCACGACGTCCGTGCCTTCTTGGCGCGACGACAGTGGTATGCTGATCGAGGCAAGTGTAATTTTCACTCAAGTCGTCATATTGAAACCGGTACCCAGGCATACCGTACCGGCGTGGATACCTTCTTCACGGACCTCCGGGATCGGGAAAAACTTCGTTCATTCAGGCACTCGCTGGCTCACTGTCGTATGATATCTGCCTTTTGAACCTGTCTGAGCGTGGTCTCGCCGATGATAAATTGATCCACCTTCTGTCTAATGCTCCGGAGCGTAGTTTCATTCTTATCGAGGATGTAGATGCTGCTTTCAACAAACGGGTACGAATGGGCGATGACGGGTGAGTTTTTCTCAATTCACCTGATGACACGCGTAAACCCTTGGTAGGTACCAGTCCTCGGTCACATTCTCGGGCTTTCTGAATGCACTGGACGGAGTCGCATCCGGCGAGGAACGAATTATATTCATGACAACGAATCATTTGGAGAAACTTGACCCAGCACTCATCCGACCTGGTCGTGTCGACCTGAATGTGCTAGTTGATGATGCCTCGCCGACTCAGGCAAAGACATTATTCA
Source organism: Boletus insuetus (assembly GCA_038093095.1). NCBI lineage: Eukaryota > Fungi > Basidiomycota > Agaricomycetes > Boletales > Boletaceae > Boletus > Boletus insuetus. Next base: position 20,885 of record JBBPRQ010000409.1, on the reverse strand, counting down.
TCCGTTTCTACGGCGAGAGTGACAAGATATCCAAAGAAGATATTGACCGTATGGGACAGCAACTAGAGGAACTCACGGCGATGGAGATGCGTCAGGGACGCAGGATAAGCATGGCTGCCCTCCAGGGTCTATTCATCCGGAATACTGCCCAGGAAGCTGTAGCAGGGTGCCGCGAGCTCTTCGTCGACAGACGGACATGACAGACAACTGCTACATAGCGAGTACATATCCACACGTATTGTCGACCTAGACAGGCAAAAAAAAATCAAAAAACAGGTTTGCGTTTCCGCCCAGTATATTTCGAGTCTCGGGGAACGTCTTCCTTCCCCCTCTGGCGATAAAGCTACGAAACAGAATGACCTCAGCTCGAGGTAGCGGTGAGGATCGAAAAACTTGCCTCTTTCTTTTTCAATATCCAATCTCTGTCTTTTAGTGTCTTCCGCTTCCCGCTACGATCACGCTTCTTCTCCTTTTCCCTTCTTCTTTCAAACGGTACTTGCTCGTCCTCTGCCTCTAGACCCTTTGGTAGCTGCTGTTGCTGTCCGCCTCCGCCAGTACCGACGAACAAACAGAGGAACACCTTTCTCGCCTTTTTGGAATTTGGATAATCGATGACGATCCCACCACCGAAACCTGCTTTTTGTGCTATGGACGTGATGAGCTGTATTTGATCGTCTGAGGACGGGTAGAACTGGAGTACGGCGCGTGAAGGATTCCGAAGAGCAGCATAGAGCGTCGTGAAGAACCGATTCAAGCGGTGCGGCGGCGACGACGTCGGATGGGACGTTTCCGCATTCAACAACCACTGCAGAACGGATATGCTGTAGCGAATGATGCATCGTCCACGACGGCTCGTGGAAGTGAACAGAATGCGCGTTACCTGATCGCACCATCGAAGCTGCCTGGGCGGAACCCGAGCCCCTGGCCAATGTCTTGCAGGAACAGATCGCCCTCTACTTGTCTTTCTAGGGCTACCTCTGGACGCGGTATTCGCATGTCGACTCGTGGACTGGTAGATCCTGGATGGACTCACCGAGCATGCTGGGTGCGATGTCTACGCCCGCCCACATATATCCTTCCTCGTCGAGTATCTCCCCCGATAATCCAGACCCACATCCAATGTCGAGCAGGAACGCAGGCTGATCGGGCGGGAGAGTGAGCAGCTCTAGCGCGCGATAGGTCATATCCGCTTGGATCTGCTGATTGCGGGTGCTTGGATGGGTCGTCGAAAATATATCTGACATGGTGGAAACGAGCATGACTTACTTTGTCGTGTATTTTTTGGCCTCGGCATCACCATAGTACTGGTGGGGAATGGTCAAGGGATGAATGGTTGCGTGAGCGGAGACAACGTACGATTTCTGGTGGTGCTTGAAGTTCTGGTCTTGACATGATCTAAGAGAGTCGGCGGGAGTGCTTCTGATCGCTGTACTGCAGTAGCGGCCAGGCATACAAAAACCTGGCACGTGATCTATATCGCACTAGAGACACATCGCGCTCATACATCGCCGACGATGGCGACGACGAGCAAACAGTACAAAGCCATCGGCGAAGACATCTGGAAGGCCCGTACCGAGAAAACTGTATGCCATAGCCCTGTCGTCTCTCGATGCCTCCATTCACCCGCACAACAGAACGCTGAACTATTTGCACTGACATATGGCGCTCTCGTCGTACAATTGATTCAAGACTATGAGGACTACGCCGAGGTGAACAAACAACTTGAGAAGATGGGCTACAACATAGGGATACGACTGATCGAGGATTTTCTGGCGAGAAGTTCGCTCGGCCGGTGTGCTGATTTCAGAGAAGTCGGAGAGGTCGTTGCAAAAGTGCGTACCTACCCTCGTGCTCCACCCAACTCACGCCCAACTCATCCCAAGGCCGGTTTCAAATCATTCCTAAACATCACGCCAGCAGTCACACACTCCGCACCAGCGTCGAGACCAAATAGCACCCAGCAACAGGTCGCTGGTTCATCATTCATTCTCACTCTCGACGAGAACCCCTTGGCAGAGTTTGTCGAGCTTCCAGAAGAGGCTCTCGAGGGTGGTCTATGGTTTAGCAACGTGCTATGCGGTGTAATCAGGGGGGCTCTGGAGATGGTGCGCAACAATCCACCTTCCTAATCGACGCGTCGTGCACCTCACCATTCTGTAGGTACAAATGCAGGTGCAGGCGGAATTTCTGTCAGATGTACTACGAGGGGATGAAAGCACGGAAATTCGCGTCACATTGTTGAAATACCTGGAGGAGGAAGTGCCTGTAGGCGACGATTAGACTCACCTGTATTTCTAGATCCGGACAGACGTAGGCAAGTCCTAATGCAAATATCCTGCACGTAGAGGGGATTCTATGCGTGTTGATTCAGATTCCTCGATGATGTGGATATTGTACTGTATGGCGTGCCAAAAAGTCCGTTCAGCCAAACCGGTTGACCCTGTTGAGCTTCTTCGCCGTCTTGGCATTTGACTGGGTATTCTGTCCTCTGACGGGCAGACTCATTGCATGCCTCTTCCCCACATAACTTCCGATCATCCTTAAATGTGCAATGTTCTCCCTCACGACTCGCTTCGCCTCTGACTCGATCTTCAAGCCCTTTAGCGTATCTGGGGGACCAGGTACCGAGTCCTCGAGCGCTCTTCGCCGAATGTCTTCTATGGACGTAGAGACAGGGGGAGGTTTGTACTTGAAAGAGGCAAGCGGCATACGACGGAGTGGAGGTGCGGTAGAAGGGGAGGCAAGAAAGGAGGCCAGTTCGGTGATCTGAGTCGGTGTCAGGTCCCGTATTTTTTGACGGTCGTGGACTTGTAATCGTGCACAGAGTCGGTGGGCTGTCTTGTTTCCGATACCGTAGAAAGTAGTCAAGGCTTGCTAGTGGAGGAATCAAGGAGATGAACACCGTAGGCGTTACTCGACACGTACCCTTGCATACTGCAAGTCGGGCAAAAGTACTCCAAGGACGTGTACCATCTTCTGGCGCGGAAGACTGACTGAAATAAAGACAACAATAATTTTGACACTCCGCGCCGTCACCTTCGGTAGGACTCACGCCTCCCGACTCGAGCTCACACACAAGAACGACCGAAAATGTCTACCAGCAAGGCCGAAGGACGTCGTCAGGATGATCTCGTGAAACTGCGTCTTCAGAACCGTGAAGAGTACGAGCGACAAAAACAACAGCTCATCAATGAAACTGAAAAGTCACGTCCTTCGGCGAGCAAGTTCGTTGGACAAAATGACTCTATGGAAGACACTCTCAAGAATAACACCATCGGTCTTGTACACCTAGAAGACTTCCAGCAGAGGAGGAAAGCGCTGGAGGAGGCAAAGGCGCGAGAAGCAGCGCGTACGAATGAGCTCAAGTAAGTCAGTGCTTTCGTCGATTCCACTGGGCGGTTCAACACGCAAGGAAAGGTGGCTGATAGCACATGGAGCATTTGTTTAGAGAGGCAACAAAGAAGATAAAAAAACGCAAGAAGGCAAAGTCGACGCTATCGTTCGCCATGGATGACGAAGAGGGCGATGGGGAAGCGTCCTCTCGCCAAACTCCAGATGGGGAGAACGGCGAACCTGTAGTGAAACGCGCGAAGTTCGGCAAAAATCCCAACGTCGACACGTCGTTCCTCCCTGACCGTGAGCGGGAAGATGAAGAAAGAAGAGAGAGGGAGCGACTTCGCCAAGAGTGGCTGCGAAGGCAGGAAGAACTCAAAGCAGAAGAAATCGAGGTCACTTACTCGTATTGGGATGGTAGTGGACATAGGAAATCCGTGATCGTACGTCCTCCGGATCAAGCTATTGAATCACCTTTGTCAAACTTTTTCAAGTGTAAGAAAGGGGACGCTATCAGCGGCTTCTTGGAAAAATGTCGACAGCAGTTCCCTGAGCTGAGGGGAGTCAGCGTTGACAATTTGATGTATGTGAAGGTACGTTTTCTCTCATTCTCGACTCTCACTTCGCCTGATCTGTGCTCCATATTCAGGAGGATCTTATAATACCAGGAGTAGGTGGTGCCTTTGTGCCACTTACTGTGACATTGACGTCTATATAGCATTATACTTTCTATGACTTCATTGTCAACAAAGCCCGGGGAAAATCAGGACCCCTCTTTAGCTTTGATGTCCACGACGATGTCCGCCTTCTTGCCGATGCGACGAAAGAGAAGGATGAATCACACGCTGGGAAAGTCGTGGAACGAAGTTGGTATCAGAGGAACAAACATATCTTCCCTGCATCACGATGGGAGGTGCGTACATACCATGCTCACTAGTCCTGTCGTGCTCATGGACAAGCGCGACTCTAGATATACGACCCGGAGAAGGATTACGGAAAGTATACCATTGCTTGATCAGTACTCGTTGGCCACCGGCCGAGCTCTGAATGCGGCTTGATACGACCCAACGTATTGTACTCGAGTGCGTAATGTAAAGAGTGATGACTAGCTACCTTTGCAAAAAAAAAACATTGGAAAAACGAAATGCCAGGACCGTGGATTGAACACGGGACCTCCAGAACTTCAGTCTGTTGCTCTCCCAGCTGAGCTACCCCGGCGACGGTTGTCTTCTTCCAAGACCTCTTATTCAGTGGCAAGCATGCCGTAGTCGGTGCTTTGACTTGGCTTTGACCTAATCAACAACTATAAGAACGAACATATGTACCATCCATCCATCCACTCACCCATCTTGTTTTCTCTACGACAATGTCCACGCGGTTCACCACCTCCGAGTCGCGGCCCCCCGTCGCCAGCAGCGCGATCGACCCGGGCACGGAACCCTCTACAAGCCACATTGTTGCACCACCCGCCCGGGAACCCCCACGGAACCCTGGATCGATTCAACCCGTGGACGCCGTCGATCTTCCGATGCCAAGTACTTGCCACCCTGCACCCTTTGACGAGCGCCTCAACGGACTCCTCGAGACACCGCGCTGGCAAAAAGCTCTGGACGACCATTTCACCCGCATCTTTACCCCATCCGTCTTGTCAGATCTGCGCCAGATGGAAGACATAGTACTACGGACGCTCCAGATCATCACCATCGACGATCCGACCCAACGAGTACAAGCATTGAAGACTCGTGGCCTTGCGCTAGTCGTGTGTACGCATTGGACGCGTATGCAATGTCGATACAGGAATGCCAACGTGTGCGCGGACGGAATCGTTGCCCTTGTGTCGAGGATAGCGGACCACCTAGGACGGACATCGACTCATGCCCGAATGGACTTTTTGGACGAACTCGGTTACGTTTGCGTCGAGAGGTTGAAGCTGACATGGCGCTGGGTGCGTATTCGAATGCACTCTCGCAATGATGGCTCACTTTTTGATAGTACATCGCCCTCGTGACTCGCGGTGTACTGCCCATACATCGCAAAAACCTGTTCATGCGAGTGATGGCTGTCGTCGCGATGATCACCTACTTGTTCCACGGCGGTCAACTTCAATACGGTGCAGTGCTGGATTGTTTAGGATGCATTGCTACGATGTCGCCTTGGCCGGATGCCTTAGCTGTTATATATGCCTTCTTGCACAAACTTGGACCCAACTTTGCCCTGGAACAAGCTGGATGGCATTTTGTACAGCGTCTTCTCGCTGAGCTATTTCCGCTCACTGTCGATCGGGTTCATGTCGACCCCCTCTGTCAACTGGTGCGTCTCACCTTGTTGTTGTTCCATAACATTACTGATGCGATGAGCATTGAGCAAGGTCTCCGCGATCAACACACTTGTAGCAGAGTGGCATAACAGCACCCGGGTTACGCTGTACCATACCCCTTCATCGGGGAACAACCAATTTCATGCCTACCACTCACAAATGTAAATGGTATTTCCAGTATGTGTTAACATAATACCATCCTGTCTTGCATTATAAATTTAGCATGCTATGATACATATTGAAATGTTGTTCTAATTTACGGGTTGTGAACCGGTGACTTGGTGGTCCGTTGCTTGGCGCGAGTCATGGGCATGAGTGTCGATGGTCAGTCAGTAATGAGGTTGAGTTGGACATGGGATCAGGGTAAGTGGTCGATATAATGCGACGTGATATCGAAAAAAGTCCACAAGAGCCCGTGCGTAGTGATGCTTCGCACCGCGCTCACACCGAGACCTCGATAAATCCGTGCTATCCCAGCGAGCACTGGCTTGGGGTCTTTCGGGTCAGGACCTTGAGATACAGATGAGCAAGGTATAGAACATGGCAGCTTTTTCTAGCGTACCCCGTACAAGGCGGTGAAGCGTCTCCCATACACCTCTTGGCGGTATACCAGACAAGGCACGTTGTTGAACCTTTGTCTTGACCCTAGGGGGAGAGATATTGGTTAAAATGATCAACCGGGTCAAAAGCGAACTCACACATCAAGCGGGTAAATCAGTGCCCATGAAGTGACACCAGCAAACGAACCACATACAAAGGGAATGAGAGAAACGGGTATCGGTAACCAGGGAGGTGTTTGGCCCTGCTCGTCTGAACGCTGTCTGCCAAGGAGATGACGCAAGGCATCATATTCAAAAAAGTATAACGCTGTACCGGCCGTGTCGCGTACTAAGGAATATATAGGTGCTCAGTGCAACAAGAAGGACAAGTAGGGTCACGAACCAAAGTGTAAACGAGACCCGATGTAGAGACCAGATAAGCCGTTCGTTCTAAATATGTCGCGAACGGCCTCCAGAGTACCTGGCGGCTTCGCCAAGTGAATCCCCTTGCTCGAGGCAATACTATACTCGAGCTGCCTGCGGACCTGGTGGGCTAGATATCAGGATACTAGTGTCGCTTTATGGTTATGGGTTTACTTTTACAAGCTCGAATGCTATTGGAATTGGAAATTAGTAAATGCAGTCGAGGGAGGGAGCAGACGCACGTGCGCTTCCAAAGGAGATTAGAGATCCAGACAGTGCACCACTAATACCACCAGCGATCGCGGCGTCGGATATCCTGTTCCGAGAGAAATAGTCATGGTTGCGACAATATTCTCTTGTACCACTGTATATGGTAAACGAAGCAGCACCTTCAAGATACTCAGCTAGAAGACGCATTGCCAGACAAGGAAGCACTCACGGACGAAGGATATCGTGACAAGAGGAATCCATAACCCACGATAGAACCCTTTCATGCCCTCTTCCCGATACACCAGCCCTGCTAGTTTAGGAACAGAGACTCGGGTCTTGGTGGTCTGTAACCTCGACTTCAACGAGTCCAACTGGGACAATCGCGATAAGGCAAAGTTTCGACTCTCAAGCAGGTAAGTGGACATACCGGATATCCTGCAAGTGTAGATATATAACTGGCCGTAAGAGCACATACTACGGATTTGTTTCCTGTGCGAGAAGGTCTGAGGTTGAGAGGACGGGAAGGGAGGGTCAATCTTGACGAAGCATACGTTTCAGAGCGTCGTTTAACGCCGCATGATCGAACCAAGGATTGTGAGGCGTTCTTGAGATACGTCAGCGTCTATCCCTTGATCTGGGTCAGTGAAAAGCCAAAAACGTACCCAGGTCCATCCATGGAGCGCGAATCAAGGCCGGACGAGCTTGCAGAGCGTGTGCGCTTTGCGCGTCAGCTGTGAGGACTTGCCAGACGGTTTCGTTCGCGAGTCTTGTGAGCTTGGAGATCCGGGAGGATGAAGCACACTAGCGAAAATAGGGTACTCCGTTCACCGGCCTCTGTATTTAACCCGCTTTGACGGGGCTGGAGCGATGCTGAAACCAAGTTGCTAAATCCGGTTCAGGGCCTCAATCACGCCAATCACTTTTTCCTTCATCTCACAAACATTTTGGTTAGAATCAAACAGAAAGCTACGCAGTGAACTGCTAGATTACGACTATTAAAACCCTCCTATCCGTTTCTTGACTGGCTTCCTTCCAGCAGCCGGTCGACCACCAAAGGGACCAGGGAGTACTTGTGTGCTCATCATTGGCTCTTGCGAAAACGCTTCCAAGCCCACCTCAAACTGTTGTGGGTGCGTTCGCTGTACGGGTTGGCTCCCGGTCGTAGGAGCTGCACGCTCGACAGCATGGACTACCGGAGGTTTTGTAGCCACAGCAACAACAGCAGGCGGTCGCTGTGGCGGCATCTGCTTCTTCTGTGTCATTGGTGGCGCAACAAGTGGTTTCCTGTACTGTGGGATCGGCTGTTCGTCTATATCCGCAACTCCATATGGATCTCGGTACGTGTATTCTTTCAGATCCGTTCCCAACTCCCACTCTGCGAGTAAAAGTCGCACCCCAAGCGGACTTGAAACCTCCGAGTCCTGTTCGCCGTCCTGATTCTTCTCCTCATAGTGATTAACGCCTGCCTTGCGAATTGGGCGGAAGTACCCAAACTTGACTTCAGAAGGCTCCTCGCTATAGGACATCTCCATACGGCGTGCCCCTGCGTTTGAGGTTGCCTCACCTGCGGCAAAATGATGTTTGGAGATTTGCCTGGCGGAATATACGTCGTTTGATAGAACGAGGTCGACAACCAGCTGCTCCCGGGCTTCCGTCTCGCGCTGCATGGAAGAGTCATGTCTTTCAATTTCCGACACGAGGTTCAGCTTCTTCAGATACTCGTTCAAGGCAGTGGAGTTGATAGGATGGTGACGGAGGGCGGGAATCGACGTGTTCTGGATGTCATAATGCCATTGCGCAGGGCCAGCGAGTTTTTCAGTGGCAATCTGACCGCGCGTCAAAGCGTCAAAAACCTGCTTCGAGTTGATGTTTGTGCCGGCCAGGAAGTCGGCGTGCGAGGTGTGCCCATTCCCATCTGCTATGCCTATGACATCGAACCTTTCGAAGGAATATGTCAACCGTTAGGTAGGAAGAAAACAGGTGTCTCACGTTGTCAGCATAGTGTCAGCAATTACCCCAGTGTCTTGCCAAACGTTGGGCAATCGAGCCAACATATCTTTAAACTCATCCTGATCCATGGACTCTTGAATATCATCTGCGATTGCAAACATATCTGAATTCATCATGAGAACAGATAGTGTCAAGGCGGAACGACGAACTTTCGTAAGCGCCCCGAAGATTCACTTCGACATAATGTCTTTCTCCCGCTGGGCCAAAATCAGTGTGCAGCTGGTCGACCTCCTTGTCCAACGCCTGAACGTCTTCACCCCACTGATGAGTAACACGACCCTCCTGAACGGATCCTGGCCGATCTTCATCAAGTCGAGCAAAGCCAATCTGTTGTCGGTGGATGCTACCACGTTGACAGAGGCGAAAGAAGGTCAACTCCGTATCCGAGGGCAATGCAACAAGTGCATGGCCATCGTACGCTGCGAGCGTCGGTACATTGTGAGGCAAGCAAGACGGAACGGAGTTGCAATGCAAGAGACGATCAGAGCCCCTGTTAACATCATACATAGTAACAAAACTGTTTCTTTGTGACGTTAGGAGTGAGAGTGAGGCTAAAGGTACTGATAAGTGCATCTCTGTGAGGCAGAGAAAGATTTCATACCCCTATTGAGGTTTGCGGTTAGCACTCTGAGAGTTCGGTCAAAACTCCGGTTGTGTTTATAGCTCAATAGAGGTCGTCCGCGAAAGCGATCATCAAGCCATATCACGTCAGCAGTAGTAGTGATCCGACTGATGTAGTCGTGCAATGGACTCTCAAAGGACGTCACAATTGTACTCGAGTGATCGAGAGAGAATACGTTCGAGACCGAGCCCGCCGACTGCGAGGTTTCAATGAAAAATTCTTCATCAATCAAATGCGCGCGTACCCTGAAGTCAATATGCTTGATAGCGTCACACGATGCAAGAAAGCATTCATCATCCCGTCGGGTGATACCAAGTTGCCAAAAGCGGTCATCGTTGTCGCTTTCATGGGTTCCAACCAACTGCCTAGTCCAAACAGGTGATTAGACAACGCAATGGAAGGCAAAGTCATAACATACATTGCCTTGCCGCCACGATATGTGTTGCACTTATATACCTTTCCGCTTCGATTAACCACGACAATATCGGGACCAGAAGCCAAGATTCTGGAATCCACAATTGGAATGCCTCCAGTCTCAGACCTCGCAATGTCGAGTACTCTTGTGACCCTCGAACGCTCTAGCCGAAGGAGAGAAGATGAGGTGTGTGTGCGAATCAGTAAGGGGCTGAAGAGTGTGGCAATCCACTCAGATGGTTTGACTGCAGATGAGATCTGCAGAATTGGAGTCTCAAAGGCAAAAGATGGCGACCCTGTGGGGTTAAACACCATATTTCCCGATCCATCCGAACTAAAGCGAGAGATGTCTGTTAGGCATGTGAGTATGTAATCCGACATGAAGATCATAGTTATTCTCACTAAGTTCCCTACTAAGTTCACCCATTGGGAACACAGCGATAGATTCACTTTGGGTACGATGACAAGGAATGATCTCCAGCAGATTTCCGAGTAAAGGGTCGAAAGCATTCAAGCGATGCCTTTCCATTGCATCCTCTTCCAGTGTGCCACCTAGTAACTCGCTGGGGAAGTCGGCATCCGGGAAGTAGGCACGGAGGTACTGTATCTAAATCACATAGTATCAGTCAATCACGAATAATAGAAAGGGTGGGTTCTCACTCCTTTCTCTGTGCGCTGGCGGGTAGAATGTTCATGTGTGTTAACTTGAGGTGAACGTGTTTCGGGAAAAACCTTTACTGGTCTGCCCAGGGGCAACCATCTCGTATCTAGAACACGAATCAGCACGGCACGGCAAGCACATAAAGGTCTACATACCGTGTGATGTATCGACAACACTGGACCATTTCACCCTTCCGTCCTGCAAGATCAATGTAGTTCTGCCAATCGACCCGTGCTCCAAGTGGGCCCATTGCCAGATGTTCGACTCTACACGATGTTCTTTTTGTTTGCTCTTGTCCTTCTGCTTGTCTGTGGTCTGTGGTCTTTCGAGTCTTTCATGTCTAGGCCAATGTTCCATTCCATCTGAGCGTTCAAATATGCAAGGAAGGGAACTGGTCGGGATGCAAGCCTTGACCGCATGCCCAAAAAGGAAACATCGATATTTTAGTTCCTTGCAAAGTCTTGCTCAAATGCGGACGATGCTCAGACCCTGGACGTTGTCGCAGAATCCGCGCCAAATTCTACGACAATGCAGGCAACTTCACAACACGGCCGTCAGACTTGCACAGGCCACAAATTCCGACGCGTCGAGCACCATCGCCATTCCCAACTGGACGGCAGACTCCATTCGTACTGGACTCGTAGCGAGGAAGCGGGGGATGACTGTCATGTGGGACAACAACGGCGTACGTGTTCCCGTGACCGTTCTCCAGGTATGTGTCGAGATTCGTCGCGGGCTCGTCACTAACCATACCGTAGCTCGAAAATTGTCAGGTAACGGCCAACATCGTGTACAAACGACCAAATCAGACCGAATACCATGCCGTCCAACTAGGCGCGTCTGACCGCCCGAGCAGAACGACAACACACCAAATGAAGGGTCATTTCCGAAAAGCCAAGGTACCCCCCAAGTACATCGTGAAGGAGTTTCCAGTGACTCCAGATGCACACGTCCCCATCGGTAAGTTCTCAGTTTTCACTTCACTCCAATACAATAGTTTCAACCTCAACAAGGTACCACCCTGTCGGCCATTCATTTCGTCCCTGGGCAATATGTAGATGTCATAGCAAACTCGTACGGCTCTATTCCGATACGTAACTTGCGTTCGCTGACACGGTTTGTCCAGTATTGGCAAAGGTTTCCAAGGCACCATGAAACGTTGGAACTTTAAAGGATTGCGAGCAAGTCACGGTGTGTCTGTATCACATCGTTCTGCCGGAGCCACCGGTGCCCATCAGGTCTGTGGTGTCCCCAACTGGTCACCAGCTATGGTATAGCTTAAAGTGTTATTAAGGATCCTGGTCGTGTCTGGCCTGGTAAAAAGATGGCGGGTCGACTTGGGGGTGAACGCATTACTGTTCAGAACCTGACCGTCATGCGAGTGGATAGCCAGCTCGATTTGATCTTCATCAAAGGCGCCGTTCCTGGAGTTGATGATGCCCAGGTCCTTATTCGTGATGCCAAGAAGAAACTGGTTAGCGTGGCGAAAGCTCACCAGGCTATGGGAGAATATGAAAAGGTGTTGCCAAAAGGCGTGGATGATCTTCCATTTCCAGCGGGCACCAAGGAAATGGCAAAGAACCTTCCGGCAACCATTGAGGCGCCATCCAAACGCGTCACCAGTCCTTTTGTCCCTAGGGAGTAGAGCATGTGTTTAATCGGCACACTTCTTATATACACACCATTGCAACTCATATCGCTGAGTAAAATTGCTTGGCATTAGGATGGTGATTTAACACGACACAGAATGCGGATCAGAGTCACGCATGCTCCCAGGTCCATAGATGTCAAGTCCATCCTTAATTTAATGCAGATCAAAGACTTTTGTCGTATGCGGGGTCAGCACGTCTGGTAGGTATGTCAATTCAATCTCACTGCAGCAAGCATTTCTCAAGTATCACGTTTATGCAAGACAATGATGCTATCATTTGTACCGCTGACTATGTCATGTTGTGAAGACATGGAATCTCACGGCAGTGCGGATCCTACTTGGAAACCCTCCCTTCGAATTCTTCTTGTTTTGTGCGCTTACTCTCGTCTTGGTCGCCTCGCCTCTCCACAGCGGTCCTTGGTAGGGCCTGCGCAAGTAGTACCACTAGTGTCCTGTAACTCCAAGCCACCAAAAATGCGGTCACCTGGCCAAACATTAAGAGCCTTATATTCTCAAAGTAGACAATCTTTGGCTGACTATTATCATTTTAAACAGAATCTGGATCTCATGACGCGTGACAGTTGAAACTAAACGCAGGGGTATGATTTAATTTCCTACCTTGTTCGTCCACTGCCAACGCGTACTTTCGCCGTTGTGGAAGGGAACGACAAACTCGTTTGACGTGACATGGCACAACCAGCGTGCTATCTGGGAAGTTGAAGGTGAACCGAGTGGAAGGAAGCCCCCGAGTTCGTGCCTTGAATCGGGCATCTTGAGCCGTGATCTCGCTACTGTACCTGTTTGCGTGGATGATGGTGTACCTTGTTTGATTCTACGAGTATCATCGTCCGAAGACATGTTACTGCCCTGACACGAGAAGCGGGTTATCCGTGTCCTAAGCCTCTCGATGTATTGTGAAAGCTTCTCTGGGAAAACCATACCGACTTTGACCATTCCCCTCGAATAGTACATTGCTACGCCTCTGGCCGCTGATATGGTTTTTTGTCCTCTTCTTGGACATATCCATTGATTCAAGATCTGTCACATCTAGCGTCGATACCATGTCCTGCATTGCATTTACCGACGCATCAATTCCTCACCCTGCTTTGTCCAGGTATATACTTGGGCTTCTCAAAAAAAAAATCTTGATCAGCGTGACGGTTCTAGTCATCGATTTTCATTCACCTTGATCACTTATCCCATACCACCGCGTTATACGTTCTCGGCGTCCGAGAAAGTTTGTCGGTCCTCACGGTCCTTTATGTCGGATTTGGAGCGTGTCAATAGATAACAAGAATAGATGGAATAACACACCGGAGACACAAAAAGATGGCCCAGGTGCCAGTCTGTTGCACAGTGCTGTTGTCGACTTTCGGAGGATTTGGTATTCAGGCTGATATATGCAGGGAAGGTTAAAGTTCCCCGAACCCATTTACAGATAACCACAAATTTATCAGCTTGTGTTTCTTGGGAAGCGGGGCCCTCGGGATCGAGTACGCGTTGCGAGAACTCGCGAAATGACACATGTCGTCAAATATAGGATCATTTATTCCAATGGATGTGTAGTGCGCGAGTGTAGTCCGAGCTTTGTACATGTGACAGAGCCTGGTCAGGATGAGAGAAGCTTTGCATCGATCGTCTCCTTTGTGAGACTCTCCGCTCCATCGCTGATATCAATAACCTTGGATATGTCCGCCTAGAAAGAAATAGACCTCGGTCGTGATTGAACGAGATTGGCGTCTGAATATTGTACGCACAACATTCTGGAAGTCAAGAAATGCACTCGCGTGTAGAGTCATAAGCTTGGTCTCGGATGAAGGTGTCCAGTTGACGAGGACCAACGGAAACGAGGTTCTTCCATCCTTGTGTTTGAGCTCATAGGAAAGTACGACATATCTCGGCGAGCTCTCAGGGAGTTCTGTCAAAGGTGACCGATGATTCCTGCTACCCATCCGAGTCTAATCGACTCGATCAAAGTACCTTGCGCAAGCTCCTCTATGGAGATGTTGTCGAACTGATCTTCCTCTTCCATGACGAGATCCTTTTTGTTGATCTTGACGATGAGCGCAGCACTCCCTTGACTCCGCCTTGCAAAACGAAATTTACGGAGGGAATCCTTGAGGGCTTGAGGTATATCAACTGTGTGCGACTTTGTGCCTTGTTTTAGGCGCAGTGCTGACATTTTCCATTATCGAGCTCACCATCGTGGATAGCGACCTTGAGTGTAAGTTGTAGGGATAGATATGCCGCCCATTGCCGGTAAACCGGTGAATGATTCAGGCTGCTTACGTGATCATGGGTCGAAGAAGGACCAAAACGGAAAGTTGGAGTCGCGACCTGATTCAAGTTACACGTTACGATCCCAGCTAGTTCTAGATTTATACATCATGGGATCCAGAGGGTGTTTTAAAACTCATTCGCTGACTGACATCCCCCTGCAAGCCATGATCCCCTCGACAAGGGCCACCAGGCAAGCAGAGGACAGCCTCCATTCAGACGACTCTGAGCTTTCTCGCCCGGATCACTCGGAGCAGTCCACTCTCCTTGGACAAGAGGAGATTGATTCACCTCTGTCCGTAGAGGAGGAGGACGAAGATCATGCCAGTGAAGTCGCTTCGTGGAGGAAACTTCCCTGGTGGAAGAGACCCTCCCCTTATTGGTCAGTCACAGCGTGAACGTGTGTGGTCTCACTTGACACGTTTTGCCACAAGGGTCGTCTTCGGTACATTCTTCAGTTCCACCGGATTCGCTGCGCTACTTGCACCGAAGGTAGCCCTGTACACTACCCTTGCGTGCCGCGTTCACAGACCGGAATATGTTATGAACATTTATTCCTTTCCGTTGACACATAATCTCGTCTCAATCAACGCCACTGATGCACTGATTCCATACGTCTCGGACGGTAGTGAAACCGCAGTCGACACAATCTCTGCTCTCCTCCCAAGTTCTACATATAACTCACCGTTAGACTATACCCCAAACGACCTTGATTCTGAACAACAGTGCGCCTCGGATCCGGTCGTGCAAGGGGTCGTTGCAAGACTTAACGCAGGTTTGCACTCAATGCCCCATCTTTCATCTGTTTGAACTTCCACTTAGTTTTCAACACTTCCATGGGGATATTCAGCTGCCTCACAGCTGGTTGGTGGGGATCTGTAAGTGTGTAACGAGAGTTTGGAACGACACGGCTTAGGATGTCTACCCAGCTATCTGATCGTTATGGACGACGGATTGTCCTCTTTGTTTCCATACTCGGTCTTGTCGTGACTGAATTTACTCACGTCATCACCGCGTGGTTTGTGGATGCATTACCTGGTGGATATTGGTTCCCATTGGTTGGTTTCTTGATCGAAGGCCTGTGTGGAAGTGAGTGCTTTGCATAGCGACTTCCATTCGGGTGGTAGTATACTGAGTGTAACACTTATCTTCACTCATAGGTATGTCGAGTGGAGTGGCAGCTAACCACGCTTACTTAGCAGATACAACTGATCCCTCTACAAGGTAAGCTGGGCTTTGTGTAGCTTTAAGTCTTGTTTTTTGAAACTACCGATCGGCCAGATCGCCGTATTTCTCACTTTTACTTGGACTAATGTTTACGGGCGTAGCCGTTGGGCCTGCTGTCGGTGGTCTCCTCATACGCTCAACGGGAACGATGATGTCTGTTTTCTATTTCGCCTTCATTATACACGGAGCATACATTGCTTTCATTCTACTCATTCTTCCGGAATCACTTACTCGCGCGAGAATACGGGGTGCACGTCTACGGCGGAGACAGGAACAGACGAACCAAGCGTCCAGTGGTCGTGCTCTCGATGTCTTGAAGGCTGCCGCTAGGTTCCTTGATCCGATCATTGTATTACTACCTGAGCAATCTTCGGACGCAAATTCACTCAAGCAGAGAAGAGACTGGAGCTTATCCTTTATCGCTATTGCCTGCGGACTTCTCATGAGCAACGTGGTAAGTGCTGCCATGATATTTCTTTGAAATTTTATTGCTCATCGCCGCCAATACAGGGTTCCTTCTCTTACAAATTTCAATATGCTGCGGCCCAATTCAACTGGACGCCAGAAATTGTGGGTTTCTAGAAGCCGACTGGGTTCGTTCACATACATACTGACAATGGAACCCAGACAAGCTACTATGTCTCATTGATCGGCACTACCCGCGCCATCTTTTTGGCAGCCGTTTTGCCTCGTAAGAATCCCGTTTTCGCGGTGGGATATTGTGCTTAAGCACCACAAAAGTCATCATCAAATATTTTAAAGCAACTCCTATCCAGCTCTCCTCCACGTCTGACGAACCTCTTCGAGGCACTATTGGTCCGTCTCCATCTCGTGATGCCAGTCCACTGACTGGCATGGCTCAAACCAACGCCTTGGAACAAGCTTCACGTCCTCCTGTTTTTGATCTTGCACTGGCGCGCGTCTCTGCGGGGTTGGATACCGCAGCTTTCCTGAGCATGGCGGTCGCGAGTACAGGCGCGCTCTTTGCGTTGGCAAGCACAATCAACTCGTTCACTGCAGGGCTCGCTCCCGCCATGCAGACACTCGCGCTACACATCTACACAAATCGACGCTCCCAAAACCAGGGGGAAATCGGTAAACTTTTTGGCGCGCTCAGCGTTATACAGGCTCTCGGGTATGTGCTTTTCAGGCTCTGGGTTGGTCCGTGAACGTTGGCTGACCATGTTTCTCCACCACGCATGTCGTCTGTCATTGGTTGGTGACAGATCCCAGATTATTGGTCCAGCATTGTATGGATTTGTCTATTTCAATACGGTCGCAGTATTCCCGCAAGCCATTATGCTCGTATCGATGTGCGTGTCATTGCTAGTGCTCATTCTCCTCTTGTTCGTGCGTATTCGCCCCAAGACGGACGGCGACTCTGTTGGACCCGGACCGGGGAACGAACAAGGAAGCCAAGACATGGTGACCCCTGAAACTTTGCTTGCACTGGAGAACGAAGTTGTTGGAGGGCAATAGAAGGGAAATGGCGGACATTTGATCGATCACGGCGGTAATGTGCTTTCTGATACGATCTTATCCAGGGAGAGAGTGCTTCAGAGGGGATAACCAATAGATATGAACTGTATCGGTATCTAGAATTATACCTACATGATTCAGTACCTTGGAGCCGCATGTCATATCATGTGGAGTGGTACAGGATATACACAGGCCGCGCTTAAGCCGCACTTTGCAATACGGGGTAGCAGCGGGCTCATCCATGCAAACGGTGATGCGCGAACGTACAGATGAACGGTAACCAAGAGGAACAAGAAAGCCCCCGACAAAGAGGTAGAATACATATACAGTATATAACTAATGTTTACCATGCTTGATGAGCACAGCTTAAATTACGCAGCACCAACGACCGTCGAAGCACCGCTCCCGTTTGATGATCCCCACCACCACCGGCCAAGCCACTTCCAGCTCGCATAGACACAGAGGAAATTGAAAATGCCGACCACGGTGGAGCCTGCACCGAGAATGATGAGTAGCCACCACGCGTAGCCGACGATGCGATCTAATATGCGGCCCGTGTATTTCTTGATGGTTACGAAGGGGTCCGGCGTTGGGTTATATGTTGAGGGTAGGCGAAGGCAGGGAGGGGCCAACGGTGGCACTGCCTCTGTGGGTGTTGATGGCGAACCGGCGGACATGCGGGGTGCCGGAAGGAGAAGAAGGGACACCACTGGTTTCTACCCGATACATCAAACATTAGCACATGCATGATGACCGGGACACATGGTAGGGCAACACTGATAAGGCAGGAACTCACATGATCCGACGTAACGTACGAGGGAACAGATGTGTACAAAATATTAGTGATCTCCGACTTATCTGGCGTAGTCGGTGAGTCTGTGTATGTCGTATATAAAATTCTGTCTGTCCATGATGGCGTTCGTCTCGTGCTGGACAAAGGAATAAGTTAGCGTGAGGTAGCGACACGCCAAGGAAAGAAGCCCACGTACTTGTACTTGTCGATTTCACCGAGCACGTACTTGTATGTGCATTTGAAGGTCCAGAAAGGACCCTCCCGCAAGCCGATGAACACACGTCCGTTGCGATGCTCATTGATAAGCTGGTCGTACTCTTTCAGGGTTTCTCGTGTTTTCTCATCGGTAAGCATGGACAGTGCCTCCTCTCTACGGGATGCCGTACGAAGTGGATGGGAAGGGGGTACTGAAACACGGAAATTGAGGTCGCCTAGGAAAAAGAGGTGAGAGGTAGTATACATGGTCGTGAGTGGTTGCTCAGGGAACGAAGGCGGCGCCGGGAAGAGAAGTGTCCGAACGATATGATGATAATCTGCTATCCTATGTTTGAGGTGTGTCTCGTGGGCTGTGAGATGAGCGCAGACGAAACTGCGGAAGACCGGGTGAGCATGTAGGAGGGGGTGGATGAAAGTACTGACGTGAAGACCTCGCCAGCCTTCGATCCACGGTCAGCGACCCGGAACCTTATACCTACGGCTCCCTTGTTACCCATATATGCGGGTCCGCTACCAGTCCATTGCGCCTGCACGTCGCATACGCGGCGGGCAATTGCATCATCTTTGGCATACACGAGAAGTGCAACACCGACGTTGACGACTTTTGCGACGAGGGAATAAGACTCCTTGTTGGGAGCATGGGCTTCGATCTGAGTGCGTATATGTGCATCCCTCTCATCTATAAGTGACTTTGAGCGTCCAGCAACTATATTTGACACAAGACGTTTGTCAGACCCGTGCTTGCATATGCGAAGTGTGAGACATACGTCCAAGATGGAGGGGGAGAAGTTCTTGGAACCCAATTGCAACGATGTCTGGTGCTCCCTGCTCCTTCGAGAGGAAAGAGGAGACGTGAAACGTAGGGGCAAGCCAGTCGACGAGATCTTGAGGGAGACCTGCGCCGGATTGGAGGTTGGTGTTGTAAGAACCAATTTGCACGAGGAGTCGTTCGTTTATGTCCCCCATCGTTGTCGCGAGAAACCAAGCGCTCTTAATTCGTGTAGGTGATTTGGTCGCACCTACGAAACGTGTAACAAGGATCAACGGTGCAAGTTAGGAATGCCGGCGTGGCCACCGACCACCAGCTGTGCAATGAACTCATGGCACACTCTGTTTCACATCAAAGCTCCATGTGCTAGTACGACATATTATTATTATCACAATGGCCCGTTCCAAAACAAGTTTGAAGGTTTGTTCCAGAGGCACCGCTGAGGGGTGCTTCCGGCGACTGGCAAAGTACGTGACATTGACAGTGTCTTGCCATCAGTGTCACACAACATGAGCTAATTCCTGCTACCAAAGTCTACCTAAAGTACCCTGCTCGAACATGCATGGTCGAAAAAGATATAGCCTGAGGTTCGTACCCATACTAGACTCGGAGGAACTCATTACACATTCACAAACTCAAAGGCCCTATCTCCGTACAAATCTCAGGATTACTGACACTCTGAATAGTACGCAGGTACCCGGATCCGAAGGGCCAGGCTTCAGATAAACCGCATATCACCATCACTTCGAAGCACAGCCTGAGCAACGCCATGCTTACGTTCCAGCCATCCCCCAACTGGTAAGTCTGGTGTACGGAATCTATCAATCGCACATGGGGTCCGCATTGAGTGCCGTGATCCATGACCTATACCCGAGTCGAGGTGTGGCCTCCATTTGGAAGTCGCTTGCTTGCAAGACATTTTTTTTTAGATCGCCTGGATGCTCATCAACCAATGAGGGGGCTCACTGTTCATTTTAGCCACTCTGGAGCAGTGTATTATGGCAACTTATCTGCTCGGTACCTCTTGTCTTGGCCCGTACTTAAATCAACCCCACCCTATGACCACCTCACGCTACCCAATTGTCTCCACTCATGGTCAACCAGAGTTCCGATGTCCAGCCAGACGGCTATCCCACTGCGGTGGCCGGCTTCACCAACGAAAAGGCCTTGGAAAGAGACGAAAAGTTGTTCTATCCAAAGGCAGACGTGGAGACCGCATCGGACCCGCCCACCGATGATGCTTCGGGTATCGTCCTCCAAAGCGAGCGTGAAATTGCAACACATGTTATATCCGTCGATGACGATCCATCCCTCAATCCATGGACCTTCCGCGCATTCTTCCTCGGCCTTGGTCTCTCCGCCTTCGGTGGCTCTTTGGGTACGTTCATCCCTCTCTATTTCCTTTCACTTTCCTTATCATACGAAACAGCCGAGATCTATTATTTTAAACCGGTAAGCCCCATCGTAACTTTAGGACGCCATTCTCTCATTTCATCATCTCCAGCAAACTGTCGGAGTGTCCTTGATGTTCCTCGCCATTATCTCCTACGTTCTCGGATTTGCGATGGAGACATTCATCCCTCGCCATGGTCTATTCAGGTATCTAAACCCGGTAAGCTTCAATCATCCCTCCATCCCGTCCGTCTCACCCTGTCCTCGACCAGCATCCTTTCAATAAAAAGGAGAACGCACTCGTCATTATCATGGCTAGTGCAGCCGCAAACTCTGCTCTCGCGACGGAGGTCCTTGCCGTGCAGCGCTTGTATTACAACATCACCCCCAACGCTGTAACCTCCATCTTCTTGTTATTCTCCAGCCAGCTCCTCGGTTACGGCATCGGTGGTATATTGAGACGTGAGTTTGTCTCGGTTAGGTATTATGTTCTCTAATGCACTGGGATGAACCAGCGATTCTACTGTATCCCTCAAAGATGCTTTATCCAGG
>JBBPRQ010000408.1:0-28945 GCA_038093095.1 Boletus insuetus | reverse complement strand
TCCGAGCGGCTCCAGTTCGACACACAGGGAGGCCATTCACCTCACCCCTGATGGTCACACTGACAGGCCGGGTCGTCTGACCAACCTCGGGATCTCCTTCAGAGTTCGTTTTGAGCGCCTCGGGGAGCTGAGGGATCTCGAGGATGCCATTTCGACACACATGGATGCCATTCACCTCACCCCTGATGGTCACCCTGCCAAGCCGGTTCGTCTGAGCAACCTCGGGATCTCCTTCATCACTCGTTTCGGGCGTCTCGGGGAGCTGAGGGATCTCGAGGATGCCATTTCGACACACAGGGATGCCGTTCACCTCACCCCTGATGGTCACCTCGACAAGCCGGGTCGTCTGAGCAACCTCGGGATCTCCTTCAGTGTTCGTTTCAAGCGCTTCGGGGAGCTGAGGGATCTCGAGGACGCCATTTCGACACACAGGGATGCCGTTCACCTCACCCCTGATGGTCACCCTGACAAGCCAGTTCGTCTGAGCAACCTCGGGATCTCCTTCATCACTCGTTTCGAGCGTCTCGGGGAGCTGAGGGATCTCGAGGAGGCCATTTCGACACACAGGGATGCCATTCACCTCACCCCTGATGGTCACCCTGACAAGCCGGTTCGTCTGGCCCTCCTCGGGATCTCCTTCATCACTCGTTTCGAGCGTCTCGGTGAGCTGAGGGATCTCGAGGATGCCATTTCGACACACAGGGACGCCATTCACCTCACCCCTGATGGTCACCCTGACAAGCCGGGTCATCTGAGCAACCTTGGGATCTCCTTCAGAGTTCGTTTCGAGCGCTTCGGGGAGCTGAGGGATCTCGAGGACGCCATTTCGACACACAGGGATGCCATTCACCTCACCCCTGATGGTCACCCTGACAAGCCGGTTCGTCTGAGCAACCTCGGGATCTCCTTCAGAGCTCGTTTCGCGCACCTCGGGGAGCCGAGTGATCTCGAGGACGCAATTTCCCTGTATTCCCATGCTGCATCTGTTCCCATAGGCCCCATCAATGTTCGGTTTGATGCATCAAGGAATTGGATATTATGTGCTCGACGTATGCACCATCCCTCTCTCCTCCATGCATATTCTATTGCTATTAACCTCCTTCCCCAACTTGCATGGATTGGCCTTTCCCTTACCCATCGTTACGCGGAACTCAAGCGAGGTGCAGATGTTGTGCGCGAGGCTGCAGCTGCAGCTTTGGACTCGGGATTCCCAGAACTTGCCGTGGAGTGGCTCGAGCAAGGACGTTTCATCGTTTGGGGGGAGCTCCTTCAGCTTCGCGGCTCTTATGAGGAGTTGTCATCTGCTCATCCAGATCATGCCCGCAGACTTCGGGAACTGTCTACCGCATTAGATGATGCTGGTGCCATTCGTGAAAAATCTTTGTCCACCTTCTCGGAATCAACTGATGATGCAATGCAACACGCGACGTTGCAGCAAGAAGCTAATAGACCCCGTCTACTCGCGATTGAGCGAGATAAACTGCTCCAGAACATCCGACGCCTTCCTGGTTTCGAGCGCTTCCTCCTCTCCAAAGACTTTCCTCAGCTCCGTGCGTCAGCACACTCCGGACCGGTTGTTATCCTCAACGCTGCAGAAACCCGATGTGATGCATTGATCCTTCTTTCCGACGTGGATCATGTAATCCACGTCCCCCTTCCCGATTTCAACTTCCAGCGGTCTGTGGGTCTTCAGAACATGTTGGAATTATTGCTTGGTGATGCTCGTGCTACACCTTTTGACGACATGGAGGGGAGGCCAGCAACACGGGGCGCTGGCAGCTGGGAAACCCTCTTATCCACCTTGTTCAACGGAGTCATCACACCAGTGTTAGATGCCTTGGCCTTCTCGGTACGTGCTGTATTGTCATTGGAATTCATGCTCATCCATCCACCTCCCCGATTAGACTGTTGGGGACCTATCACGCATTTTTTGGTGTCCGACTGGCCCTTTTGTGTTCCTTCCCATCCATGCAGCTGGCTTGTATGGCACTCAGTATTCCTCGCCCGGGCACAAAGTATCCGATTTCGTGGTGTCGTCATACGTCCCTGCTCTCAGCATTCTTGCGCAACCCAATTACCGCGTAGCACACAGCGACAATCTCCGCCTTCTCCTCGTGGGTCAGCCACCCTCGGACAGCCAAGGCCCCCTTTATGGTGTACGTCGCGAATTGGAACACATTAATACAGTAGTTGGAACTTCGCCTTTGGCACGCACCACCCTCCTCGAATCTTCTGTTGGCACGGTCGAGGAAGTACTTGGTTTGATGAAGGATGCGGACTGGGTTCATTTCGCGTGCCACGGTATCCAAGATGCCGCAAAGCCGATTGATAGTGGGCTTTGTCTCGCCAACAACCGTCGCTTGAAGATATCTGATATCATCGGGCTCTCACGTTCTCGTGGTGGGCTTGCCTTTTTGTCGGCCGCTCAGACGGCGATGGGTGACCGGGATCTCGCTGATGAGGCGATCCATATCGCAGCAGGAATGTTGATTGCAGGTTACGCTGGCGTCATTGGTACGATGTGGTCGATCAGCGATAAGCTTGCGCCCATCGTGGCGAGGGACGTGTACGAGCACCTGTTCCGGAATGGCACGAGGCCGGATTATCGGGAGGCTGCATGGGCGCTGCACGAAGCTATTGGGCGTCTCCGAGAGAGTGGCAGAGTGTCGTTCAGCGAGTGGGTTCCGTTCATCCATGTAGGTCTTTGAACATTCGAATGCTATCATGTTATTGTTATTTTATGGTGTCACCGTATCATCATACTATCCCAAAAATTGTATGTTCAGTATTCTCGGGGATATGTACTAGTCACATCGCTCCTTGCTGGCTCAGAGTCCGTCCGATCTCGTTCCTGGCATGCATTACGCCTCCTCCACGCCACAGATATGATCGATGATCGACGACTGGACTCGCAGGCTATACGACGGCGCGATCAGTCGTCCGCAGACGCTCGCTCGAACCTCTGAACCTGCCAGCCCAGTCACGGTCAGAATTGACATACATATTCAGGGCTCGACGCACTGTGGGTCGTGCAGCGCAGTGCTCGTCAATAAACACGTACGGTGTACACTGCTAGATCTTCCTGGAAGACTCGAGTGTACGCGTGAAGGGGAGTGTATATACATAGTTGGGTAGGTGACGATTTGTGCACGAGGACACAACATGGGTGCCATCGTGTCCGAGGCGCATGCCTTCTTCTCGACTCTTCGCTGGGTTTATGAGGGTTGATGCTCTTAGAGCTCGTCGACGTGGCACTTGGTGACCAAGGCAGGGTTAGTCTCGTTTGGAGGTTCTCGGACGAGTAGAAAGCATGCATATATGCAATACACTGGATGTCAAAGAAATATCACGATGACACGTTATCCACCATGTATATCCAAATTCCTTGTACTTGTGTTGGCTCGGAGCTCGACGTCTCCGACCCACACATGACCGCTCCGTCCGTCGGACGAGAGCAGTCCCCCGGTGAGTACGACCCTCGTTTTCCCATCGCGGACGTATGACGCAGGGGGGAACCAGCCGCGAGGTTCGGGCAAGGGGGTGCCCAGTGCACGGAAAGCGTTGGCGTATTCGGTTTGACGATGGGATTTGCCACATACTCTCGATGCGCAGCTCTTTCCACTCTAAACTTGGGGTGGATATGGACGTGGGTGTAGGCATGACGAGGAGCAGCCACGTGTCGTCCCAAAAGACGCCGGCGCCTGCATGTCCGACCGACGAGGCGTCCCTCTCTCCATGATGCAGCAGCGCGACGAGGATGCGCTCCAGAGTTGAGTCTGTACGTGTGACAAAGGAGACGAGACCGTGTACTGAGCGGGCTCCTGGGAAGCCGTGTCCAGGGTAGACAATTGACCAGGTGTCGGTGCTGGGCGTGTAGATGTCGAGCGGGGGAGGTGTTCCCTGTGTGACTTGGGGGAGTTGGAAGACTGCGAAACATACGGCGTCGTTGTATGAGTATACTATTTGGGAAGGGAGAAAATAGAACAGACAATGAGGACGATCTCGGAGTCGGGGGTGCCGAGGGTAACAGCAGCGATGGCGGGCGCGTGAGGTCTTGGATACGTGCATTACTTATAGACATAATGGGTCGACCTGCAGGCTTACGTACATTGTTACGGCACAGCGGCACGCACACCCACTCTACTACCACCACCAGAACCATATCAACGAAGGTCTCTTGAACGATTATGATGTTCAAGTCTGCCATTCATGCACATGGCTCACTCTCCGTCTGCATTTCCCGGCTTGTTTCGTTTCCAGGTTGCAGAAACTGAGAGCGGATCTCGTACGTCCACCGTTTCGATGCGTCGGAAGGGAAATACGCTGATGCGGCGGTCTCGCAGGATATCCTTACCGCGTTGGCGACGATACTAACACACTTTGCGACTGCCCTCTCGACCTATTCGTCTCTTCACCACACCATACGAGACAGCATGAAATCTGTACGAACTCGTGAAGAAGTTCTCGACGAGCTTCATCGACGGCGTCAGCGTGTTGGTGCTCCGCCGAGGCCGCCGAGAAGAAGCTCAACAAAATCAGTCCAGAACACAAGAACCTCGGCGCTCAAACGGACATCCTGAACAGGCTGCGTGAAGAAATGTGGGCCATGGATGGGGAGATTGTCCGTAAGGAGGCGGAACTAGGAGATTATAAGCGTAAATGTACAAAGGATTGGATGGGCTTCAAGTTTGGTGGTCTCGTCCAATGCTACGAAAAGGGCGTCGCGCGTGTATCGGCATTTTCTTTCAGCAGTATCATCCTCAGATCGTGGGCGACATTGGCAGGCAAATCATATGGGCAAGTTGCGGGACATCCTATACCCATGCACCCCTCTGACATCGTCCCTTTCCTTTGTCCTACCACACAGTCCATTCCCGGGGAGAGGTCACACAACCAGGCCCTCCCCGTGCGCATTATAGCGCGCATGGTCATGTGGACGACCTAGTTGCTGAGACATGACGTGCGGTCTCGCAGGCCACCTTTTCTGGTAACCCCCCGGAGCACCTCCCCACTTCCGCCCCAACCTCTCGACCTCAAGTTCGATCTCTCAAGAACCTCCGGTCTAATCACTCTTCCACCCCACTCCTTCATTAGGCAGTAATCTCTCATTGGGTGTCCATGTACAACCCGCCACCTGGCCCTCCACCTCTGGGTCCCGTGTCTATGTTGCCTTGCTGTTGCCTAGAGACTGGCAACTTTCAATCCTGATGTCTATTCTAGATGAGGCGTGATTCGGTTGACGAGCTTGGGGTACACGCGCCATTGGCGCGTTCTACCCCCTAGTTTTCGTCATTGCCCACGAACAAGGAGCGTGAGCGTGACCCCTTCCCCAAGTCATCGTCGGTGGGTGGATGCCATTTCGACACTCAGGGATGCTGTTGACCCCACCCCTCATGGTCACCATCACAAGCCGAGTCATCTGAACAACCTCGGTCTCTCCTTCATCACTCGTTTCGAGCGTCTCAGGGAGCTGAGCGATCTCAAGGATGCCACTTCAACACACAGGGAAGCTGATGACCTCTCACCCCACATGGTCACCCTCGCAAGCCGAATCTTCTGAACCACCTCGGAAACCCCTTCATCACTCGTTTCGAGTGCCTTGGGGAGCTGAGCAATCTTGAGGACGTAATTTTCCTGTATTCACACTCTGCTTCTGTTCCCACAGGTTCCATTCGTGTTCGATTTCATGCATCGCGGAATTGGATTTTATGTGCTCGACGTATGCGCCATCCTTCTCTCCTCCGTGCATATTCTATTACTATCAACCTCCTTCCCTAACTTGCATGGATTGGCCTTTCCCTTACACACTGTCGAGGTGCTGATGTTGTGCGCGAGGCAGCCGCTGCAGCTTTGGACTCAAGATTCCCCGAACTTGCTGTAGAGTGGCTCGAGCAAGGACGTTCCATCGTCTGGGCGGTGCTCCTCCAGCTTCGCAGCTCATACGACGAGTTGTCGTCTGCTCACCCAGATCATGCTCGCAGACTTCGGGAACTGTCTGCTGCACTAGAAAATACGAAAGAACGTCATCCGCGCTCAGGGAGCATGTTCAAAGTGGAGTTCGGGAACAGTTAATGAAGTATACTAGTGGTGACATATCTACATTTGCGGAAGAGACCTGTAGAGGGTTTTTGCAACAAAGTGAGAAACTTCGTACTCTGGCAATTGAGCGAGATGGGCTACTCCAGGAAACCCGTAGGTTGTCTGGCTTCGAGTGATTCCTCCAAAAAAATCTCTCATCTCCGTGCTTTAGCGCACGTCAGGCCGGTGGTCATACTCAACGCTACAGAAAGCCGCTGCGACGCGTTGCTCATTCTAGCCGACGCGGACCATGTAACTCATGTCCCACTTCCAAATATCACCCTCAAGCGATACGCGGATCTTCGGAGCACTCTAACGAGTCTTGTGCGCAGCGCTCGTGCCATTCGCCATGGAGAAAGAGCACCATTGGATGGCGTCTTCTGGGAATCCTTCTTATCCCCGTATTTTTTGGTGTCCGACTGGCCCTTTCACATTTCTTCCTATCCATGCCGCTGGTCTACAATCCTGACTATTTCGCAACTTGGCCGCAAAGTATAACTTCGTTGTCTCATCATACGTCCCTACCCTTTCCATGCTCGCATGTCACGCAATCACATCACGCCACCTAGCGACGTTCTTCGCCTACTCGCTGTCTGTCAGCCACCCTCAGACGGTAAACCCCCTCTTCCAGGTGTGCACAAAGAGGTAGAACGCATCAAGGATCCACTTTCTGCACGAACCACCCTCCTTGAACCTTCTGTTGGAACGGTCAAGGAAGTGCATGCGTTGATGAAGGAGTCGGAATGGGTGCATTTTGCATGCCACGGGATCCAACATAGTACCGAGCGTTCGACTGATAGTAGACTTTGTCTCGCCGATCAACGCAGCTTGAAAATATCGGACATCATTGGGTTGTCACGTCCCCGTGGTGGGTTTGCCTTTCTCTCCGCATGTGAAATGGCGATGGGCGACGAGGATTTCTCGGACGGAACGATTCATATTGCAGCAGGCATGTTGTTCGCGGGTTACGGGGGGGTCATTGGTACGATGTGGGCGATCAGCGATAGGATCGCGTCGGACGCGGCGAGGGACGCTTACGAGCAGCTGTTTCAGAATGACACGAGGCTACACGCCGTCTTCAAGAGGATGACCACGTGCCCTTTGACAAGTGGTTTCCGTTCATCCATGTGGGCCTTTGATGTTTGACTGCGAGTCTCAGCATTCAGTGTCTATATATCCTCTACTTCCAAGTATCACGGTATTCTACGTCTAGTCACATTCAAGGATGAATATTTTTTCTTATCAAGTCTCACACGCCGGTATGGGGGATTTATATCACGCTTTTGCGATGCAGCTGCCACTGTTGCCAGTGGCACTACGTATAGGTCACGGTCGCCGACTCCGAGCCCCGACATACATTGCAGAAGTCCACGACAAAGCCAGTATCGCCCGTAACCCGATATCCTGGACATGATCATTCAGGGTGTTACTAGCTGTACGACTGCAGTGCCTCTCTGCGGCAGTCCGAGACTCGAGCCCGGGAATCAAGTTGCCACCATTGTAAATCCCTGTATACGCTTGACTCACTTGTCATGAGAGACTTTGTCAACGGACGGACTTGAACTTCGTGTGTGCCAGCCGAACCACCGAAAATCCCATTTCATTTCAGATAAAGAAAGTTCGACGACCAGCTTTGATTGAATCGGGTAGTTCAGTGGTGGCCTGTAGTGCGTACCATCGCTCGAGGGGCGAGGACCGTCGGGATGAGATTTATCACAACCATTATATTACAGTATCATAGATTAATACTAGATCGAAGCATATCTTAAATATCGTCGTGTGCTCCCTGACCAATTCCACGACAAACTCAAAATATCAAACAGAATCAGCCAAGCTCACCACAACCTTATCATCTGCTCCTCCAATAGACGCACGCTTCTTGGTATAGCCCTGGGCGACGATGTCGTTGACCTTGTCTAGCATATCCGCACTCGAGGAAGAAGCCAAGGCAATCGCGAAGCTTGATGGGGATAGCGAACCGAGCGACCAAATGCCCATTGTGCTTTCTCGGTGCGCCGCACTAGTGGGAAGACCCTTCGGCTGTGGAGATCCAGGGGAAGCGGAGCCGTGCTTGATGTCAGCAGAAGCGGGGCGCTCTGACGGAGTTGGCTTGAAAGGAACGTGACCGGGGTATGAAGGATAAGGCAAGGGGGGCTCCGGTCTTTTAGTCCGCAACTTTTTGCTTTCCCTTTTCGTTTTAGAGGGCAGCGGGAAAAGAGAAAGCTCGGGCGAATGGTCTACACGATGAAGTTGCGAAGAATGGGTGGTAGCGAGGTCATTCATGTGCCTAGCGAGAGACGCGCTCGAGGACAACGATGAAGTGAAGAAGAGAGACTTTTCGAGGGGTGGTGACATCAATGAAGGTGGGCTGAGAGGTAAGACAGATGCATGCGTGTCAGGAGCTGAAGACCACCTGGAGGAGCCGTTGCTCAGCACCCTTTTGTGCGGTGTTCGGGAGTGACGGCGTTGAGGAGCCTTCGTATAGATGTCAGAATGCTTCTCTTCCTCGATTTCGTTCCCGCTGCGCGAATTTATTGACTCGTCCTCGCTTACCACCTCTCCCCGTGACCCTTTGGACTCCAAAGTGGATGGTGTCACCTTGCGCGACTTCTCCATCTTTTCACCTCGAGTGGGAGAGGATAGCGTGCCTTCCTTGAGACGAAGAGTCTGCTTGGGCAAAACTCCCGAGCCGAGCAGCCCAAGTGCGTCCTCCATGTCGCCAACTTGAAAATCACCATCCAGAGAGCGGCGGGAACTGTGAGAACGACGTTCACCAGCGACTGTGGTCTTGAAGCTGACAACCCGTCGTACTTGGTTATCAGGGGTTTTGTCAGCAGGATCTTCGTCCGGTGTGAGGACGGAGTACTTCTGGCGTGTAGGTACCGAGCGGTAAGGACCATTGAGTTTCAAGATGTCAAACATGCTGCGACGGAATGGCTTTGGGAGATCGCTATGCTGTGCTTCGGGGCCCTCGGGGTCGTCTCCGGGAGCGGGGTCGGGTAGTGACGGTGACACACGTGTTTGTAATGGAGAGACATCGTTCTGTGATTTGGGAGACCGGCGCATGACCATCGGGGATGTTGAAAGGAATGGGTCTTCCTCTGTGACCACCGTGAACCTCTCGCCATCGCTCGAGGGAATGATTGTTTGAGTGTAAGTGGATCGAGGATAAGGTGGCTGAGTCACGTCGAGAGTCCGCCACGCGAACGTTCGTTTAGGTACGTATCGTGATCCATGGATGGTAAATTTGCTAGGAGTAGCAGCAGCAAAAAGGGACACTTGTTCCATGCTCGGATACCCATGCACGAGCAAGCGGCCTTCAACGTCATTTTCTGGTGGGGCGTACGGAGGACCAGGCAAGAGGGTTGAAGTACGAAGTAAACGCCATCGGTTTTCTCGCCATTTGAGAAAAATCGCAGCGGTTATGGCACCGAGCACGACACCGAGTGCAATAAACAAAGGAATGAGATAAAGTACGTTCAACTGGCGATGGTATGGGAGCTTCGGCAAGACAGCTTGGGATAATGTCTTTGCTGGAGGCAACGCTGTGACTTGAATCAAAGAAGCGGTGGCAGGATTTGTTGAGAGAGCAACGTTCTGAAAACTGGCGACTTCGTCTGAGTCGGCATCCGAGGTATCTGTGAGCAAAGGAGCCGAGGTTGGCGTGTCTTCCGTTGCATCATAAGGCCACCGGTAATCGAACGAAGTAGTCGATTCCGATGGAATTGCTTGGTTGATTCTGTACCAATTGAAAGAGCCTAGATAGGCGGACGTAGGTAAAGGGATGAAGGGAGAAATAATAAATCTTTGTACCCAGTGACTGTATATACACCATGTTTTCCCGCCGGGGGGGTTCGCTATTGTGGATTGTAGTCGGGAACGAGCACTATGAATTGTACTCGCGACTCCACGCCAAGAGCAGATAGGTCCGCTTCAGGCTTGTCCAGCGAAAGACCAGCAGCGATGAAGGTGGACCGACGAATAAGATGTGAGGACGGGGAGTACGAGGCGCCTGCCACACCTGACCGTTTTGTCTTTCGCCAAAACGTAGTCGGACGAACTGCCATGGCATGTCAAGACACTCGTTACTTGACGGTAGTGCACACACTCACAAAGTGGGGGAAGTGGGCGAGAGAGCTCGCACCCGTCCGTGGGCGTTGATGAGGAAAAAATGCGCGTGGGTATGTCTGCTATGGGTGGGGTACTAAATGACACGTCTGAGGAGATTGGCAGGGCTGTGAGAGGAGGAGCTGAAGCAGGACGCTGAGGAGGCGGAGACCTTGCTGCCCTGAACGTTCTCCTTGGGGGTGACAGAAACGCTGCGTCAAATTTGGAAACTTCTACAGGGGAACGAGGACCGTCTTCGTTGGTGTCGACGCTCTCGAGCGTGATCATGACTGGCCGGGTGAGATCATTTTGACTTCGACGGGCGAGATTGAAAACCAACGGGTTCTGTTTCACTGGATACAATGGTGTGGGCGAGACCAGAACAGTCAGATCTGACATGATGGCGTTTTCTGTCAATGAATGTCAAGACTCGACATGAATATGAACGCGAACATCCAGCGGCGAGCCTCAGCCCTTGAGATCCGGAAGTTGGTCAGGTTTTAGGAGAACGCAGGAGCAATAGCCTCAGCTCACGGTGTACAGCCACCGTCCATTACTCGGGACGATACTACCATTGGCATTAATGACAGTCTTGCTACGCTTCGCTCCCTCTCCAACTGGCCCTTTACACCTCGGCGGTCTTCGAACAGCCCTCTACAACCATCTTTTTGCAAAGAAATACGGTGGGCAGTGGATACTTCGAATCGAAGACACAGATACCGTGCATCGTTTACTCCGCTTTGCTTTCTTTAAACTCACGTTGTGTCCGTACAGTCGCGGTATGTTCCTGGCGCTGTCGATGGCATTCGGGCAGCGTTAAATTGGGCTGGCCTCTTCTATGATTTCGGTAAATTCAAATCGTGACTCTGAGCACTCAAAAACTGACTACCGTGCCTTTCTCCGGAAGGTCCTGGATGGGATGGTCCACATGGCTCGTATCATCAGGTACGTGATCGTTGTTGATCCTACATACTACCCTTCACCAAAGGCTCTGGCAGTCAGAGCGTCTAGACTTGTATCACTCGTACGCACATCGGCTCCTGGAGGTACGCGCTACCTTTACCGTCATGTTCCCTTCTGAGCTACTCCTGTAGTCGGGTCACGCATACCGCTGTTTCTGTTCTCCGGACAAGCTCGCTACTACAAGAGAGCGGTTGGCTCGGGCTGGATCCAACTCGACGTATGACAAGGCGTGTCTTCATCTCACAGAAGAAGAGGTTTCAAGGCGCGTCCGTGCCGGCGAAAAGTCCATTGTCAGGCTCAATGTATGTCATCGTCCTCGTGTTGGCCCTGTTCTCGACTTGTTTTCCTAGGATGACAGACTCCCTGACCGCATTCCGGCACACGACATCGTCTTTGGAGATTTGCGGGATGCTCATGCTTCTCTGCCAACCGATCCCGTCTTGCTCAAGTCCGACTTGTTCCCTACTTACCACCTTGCTTCTGTCGTCGATGACCACGAGATGAGTATCACCCACGTGATTCGGGGAGAGGCAAGTCTTTCCCGTCCGACCGACCAAACTCATCCTTACACACGTCATCTCTTAGGAATGGCTCCCATCTCTTCCGTTACACCTCGACTTGTATTCATGCCTTTCGCTCAAGCCACCTCAATTTGCACATCTCCCCATATTGCTCAATCCAGACGGTTCAAAGATGTCGAAACGCAAGGGTGACGTTGCAGTCTTGGAGTTCATGGTATGTTATGCGACAATCCTTATCCACCTCAGCCTCCACATTCAACCAGAACATTAATAGAAAAGGGGTTGGGAGCCAGAGGCACTGATCAATTGGCTAGCCTTAGCGGGCTGGGGACAAGGAGCGCGTGCGGAATTGACTTCTACCACCCGCAGCCCTGAAAGCACGGCTGTTCTAACACTTTCGGAACTCATTGAACAGGCGTGTCTCGAATACCTCCTTCCTTTGCTCTTTCCTGATCGGGTAATAGTTTGATCTCTCATCACTGACACATCGTCGACAAGTCCTGGAGCCCTCCAAACTTGCATACCTCAACAAACACCATCTCATGCGCAGTTGGAAGAGCGACCAAGGAACGTTGTGCCATGCACGCGGGATACACGAGCTCATACGAACTTCTTTCCCATCCAGGTAGGTCGGACGCAGCGCGCAAAATCGCTGTGCTTGTTTGATGTCTCTCAACAGCCAATACACGACACCCAAATACATTTCCAAGGTCATCCATGTACTTCAGGTGAGGTCTAGAATATTGGCCTGCTACACTGTTTCAGCTAAGCGTGATGCTCTAGGGACGAATGACCAACATACATGATTTACCCGACTTGGCCCCATACTTTTTCGTCGATCCAGATTACTCCACCCCCGAGGCACAGCGCATGCGCGAGTCGATATTGAACGATGGTTATCGTGAGTACGGCCCAACCTACTCACATACCCATCTCCAACCTCATCTTCACCGCAGGTCTCTCACTCGATGCCACCATCCACCACATCGAGGCCCAGCCAGACACTCGGGGCGTTGCCAATATTTCGCCCCTCGTCCACGCCGCTTGTGATGCGACCGGACTGAAGCAGAAAATATTCATGACGGCGCTTCGGCATGCTTTGACCGCGATGAAGGTATTTTTCCTTCCTGCTGGCTGTCCACTTCTTTCCTTACCATGACTCTTTCCCTCAGACTGGCCCGACCATCCCTGAAACGATTGACGTACTCGGGCTGGAACGAACCGTCATCCGACTCAAGGACGCCCTTCACGTGAACAATCGCAAAACTTGACGACCTCCCCTTTGCATCATCATACACCGAGCCCTTTTCAATCTGCAGGCGTCTGTTCTCCCGAGTCTTAAATACATAGATTTGTGCCTGTAATACATGAACGAAAACTAAAGTCTATTTTCATTGAGGGACATGGATGGGTCAGTTCCTCACAACATCTCCCACCCACCGTTGTCGACCGTGCTCTCCAGCTTCCGCGCGACGGCCGTCGGAATACCGTGGTTAAGCCACGTCTTTCGTATCTCCTCCCACCGCGGATTGTGGATGTACTGTCTCCGCCCTCGTCTATAAGAACCATCCGCAATTCGTTAACCAATCGCGCAACGTGGAAAACAAGCACGCAAACGCACCTCATCGAGATATCGACTTCACCATGTATGTCTAGATAAGGCGATTGCGCAAACGACCCATTGTTGGCGTAAAGGTAAAGCAGCGAACACCGTTTGACGACAAAATAAAGCCCGATCGCACCGCCGCACCTGAAATGCGAATTCGGCGCATGAGCAAAACGGTCGTCGCCGATAAGCCATGATGAGCAAGGACGTACTCTCGCGCGTGCATGTTGCACTCCCCTCGCCCGTTCGAATCCATGTCCATGCAGCAATTGCTGAGCATACAGCACGTCGTACCGCATATCAGACAAATGGCCGCATCCACTGGTACGGTGTTGCATCGCGAACACCGCATCACCTTATCTCGCGCATTGAACAAATTGTCGAGTACGATCGGGAGCCGCGCGAGGCGGTAAACAGCGGGATAGTCCAGAACGACGCCGCAGTTGAGCTGGGATGCCGCATGGGAATGACCGTAGTGGGCACACCAACCAGAGAGTGCGTTTTGGAGCGTGTCTTGGTTGGGCAGATCCGACAGCGGGGGAATGTGTAGCAACGTGAGAAGACGTCGATACTCGTTGTCGTCCGTACCACCTGACGATGGCGTCACGAACGCATTAGGAAGCACAGCACGGCACAAGATGGCCGCGCGTCGGAGGAAAGGCAGCGTGAACGCGTACAAGAGCTTTTCAATCCGAGCTTCACCAAACATCTCGAATACGAGCGTCGCGGTGTGT
The DNA here is from genome assembly GCA_038093095.1 of Boletus insuetus. Lineage (NCBI taxonomy): Eukaryota > Fungi > Basidiomycota > Agaricomycetes > Boletales > Boletaceae > Boletus > Boletus insuetus. The sequence goes on along the minus strand of JBBPRQ010000408.1, from coordinate 14,936 downwards.
TCAAAGACAGGCGAGTGACGGACGACCGACATGAAAAACATGCGCACGTCGCCAAATAGGTCTGCATGGCTTCGGGACACAGTCTGAATGGAATTGCAAGAACGCGCCTTGTTCAAGACGTAGACCATTCCGATGACGGTGCGCGCCAGGCAAGCGTAGTAACACAGCACCAGAACATGCTGGAGCATCTCTGGAGCGACGGAAGCCGTCTCGACGAGGACCGTAAATGGATCACGGAGGAGCAAGGGATACGAATAAGACGTGAGAGACGTCCTACTCCACTCTGGCAGTAAGCGTTTGATAATGGCCTGTTTCACCGCTTCCTTTCCTCCGTCTGGTCGCCCTTCCAGCTCGATCTTCGCCAGTGAAGCCAGACATCCGAGCAAAGACCGCACCATCCGCCCTTGTGTCTCCGTTAAGCTGTCCGCGACGTTCCCACTTGCACTCCCACCCGTCCCGCGTGTTGCTGCCTCGATCGAACCAATCGTGTAACCGATGAGCTCCTCCGGCAGGTAAATCCCCGAACCCCTTTCACCCGGGTCAGGCTCCGGTCTCTCTCGCAGGTGGCGCGTCTGTTGCGAGAAGACCTTGGCCGCGTTCATCATGCTGTCCAACATCTTGAACGTCTCAAAGTTTTCTCCGCGCCGAATCTGCACGGGATAATTGGGATCCTGTGCGCTCCAAAAGACGAACTCGCCCGTGCCGTTCCGGAACTGCAATGAATCCATCACCGCATCGGGTTTAGACTTGAGGATTGATATGCCCACAGCGCGAATCCAGTCGGGGAACGGGACGGTAGTAACAGGGAGCGTCGATGGCCGAGAAATGGGGAGAATGATATTACCTAGGCTCTTACACAATGGGCAAATGTATTCCTTGCGTAGAATGTTCTCCGGATGGTTTCGCGTTGCGTGTGAGCGATGCCGTTGACGGACGGACGTGTTGTAAACTTGGAAACACTCCATATGCATCATATGACCGCACATGGACGTGTGCAAGCCAAAGCGGGTGTATTGCGCCGGGAAACCGTCAAAGTTGGGAGGGAACTGAGTGACGTCTTCATGGTGGTCCACATCCACGGGCGGGAAAGTCGAATGCGGTGGTTTCTGGGAACAGCGATCAAGCGAGGTCCGCATCCCCATTAACTCGTTGAGATAGGAGCTATGGCTATCGGCGTGTTTTCGGAGTAGACGGCTAGGCTGGACGAGACCGAGTGTTCCCCATGGCTTCGAGTCGTTGAGGTCCTCCTGACATACGATACATGACCCATGTTGTACCAACTCTTCCTCCTCCATCTCTTCGTCTTCATCATCGTCCACGTCCTCGAAGTTGATCGCAAAACTCGCTTGTTGCGCCTTCATCTGGGCCATGATTGCCTCCTGACGCGCCTTCGCTGCGCGCTTCTTGAGCGTTTCGGCATCGACGCCAGATTCCGTGGCAGTGACGACCTTGCGACGTGCCTGCACCTCTTCTGGAACAAATCTAGACATCTCCCCTAAAATCCATCCCACCCGAGCCGTGTAAGGTTTGAAATGTTCCGTATGTTCCATTGAACAAATGATATCGATCAAATTCTTGCCGTCTTCAAAGACCTTGAGCGCAGACAGATGGCTAAACACCGACGCACGCTCCACGAGCGCGATCATGACAAGGTAAAAAGCTTGATCGAGAATCGCCTCCGCTGACGGGGGTGTAGTCCCCGCCGCTTCCGTTAACACCAGAATATTGTAAATCGCGTAGAACATCACTTGGAGAAGCACCTCTGATTCCAGGAGGGATGGCAAAATCGAGAAGGGTCCCGTCTCGATGCCCATCGGTTTCGGCACGATCACTGGGTCGATCTCGCCTGTCCTCTTCGTTAGGCGTGCCTTGAGCACCGCCTCCACTTCTTCACGTCTGTTTCGTGCATAGTGGTAGTAAAACGGGTTGACCTCGTCGTACAGTGCATCCTTGAGCTCGTAGGTACCTGTATCGGTGGTCGCTTCTGGCGCTCTAAAGTTGGCGACTTGTCGAAGGACGTGTTCGAAACAGATGTCGTCCGTCATTCGCTCGGAAACGCGTTTCACGAGGTCGGTGTACGAGCATGGTCCAGCTGCGAGTGCATGGATGATCTCGCGTCGAACGGCGGCCGGAAGGGGCAACTTCGTCGCACTGCCCTTTTCAGTCAGGAGGGTAATAACGACATATAAAACCTCCTCGACCATGCTGGATAACTGGGGACTCTCGTAGGTTGGATGGATTACCGCCCCACGGAAAAATTGGAGGAGCTTAAACCGATCAAGAATGCTCACGATGACTGTGTTTGGATCGAGGATGATGAGGGATGTTTGAAGGATGAAGAGATCTTGGTCATAGCATAGCTCGCGAAGCACGAAATCGCGGTAATGCAACAGTTGACCACGTATTGGAAAGCCATTGCGGACCCACAGTCCAGAGCGGATCTGGGCGACCATCGCGAGCACTACAAGACTAAATTAACGCCCGCTAGAACGAGGACATCACAACGCTTACCTCGCAAGGGGAAGTCGATTAATGTGAGAATAGCCTCCTCCGTCGCGATCCGCATGAACAAATCCCGTACGCTGGTGACGCCAACTCGACTCAGCGACTCTTCAGAAAGAATGTCGACATTCTTCAACAGTTCCGCCAACAACCAGTGCAAGGAGTGATGGAAGCTGACCCAACCCTCCAAAACGTCAAACTCCACGATCGTATATTCGACGTCTCCAAAGAGAACGTCGTGGTATGCCGGCTTTGAAAACTTGTTCTTGTCGAGCTTGTCGTTTTCCAACGTGCATACTGAGAGAATATCCCTCACAACTATTGAGATGGCATTCATGAACTGTGATGGCGTCGCCCAACTGAAGGCTTCTCCGTAAACCTTGATGACGCGCGACAGAGAGAGCGTGACGTTGAAGACGCTTATCCAGGCGTCCGTCTCGTACTCGATGTGATTGGTAGCCGCACGCTTGTTCGGATGAACGCACATGAAGAGTTGGCACACCTTGGCAAACTTGCGAATGAAGGAAGGATTCTTGGCGATGATTTGTTGGACGGGTTCATTGTGGCAAAGGTACCGAAGGTCACTGAAGACCGGCATGAAACGCTTGGACTTGAACGGGAAACTATCCACATCCAGTTCTGCGACTTCGGAAGCGTTCGGTGGAGCAGGGAGGATACGTTTGTTGACGATTTGGTTCGTAAAGAAGTTGATGATGATGTCAAGTAAACGTGTAACAAGGTCGTGGCACTGCACGATATGACTTGCTACAGATGGAACGGTAAAGAGCTGGAGGGCGAAGTATTTGATCGACGTTTCCGCCTCCCTGTCGACAAGGAGATAGGCATCCACGATGCGCGGATACACGGCGGCGAAATGACTCCCTAAGGGTGGTTTTAGTTGTTAGGAATATTTTGTTGTAATATACCAAACCTATAGCAACTTTGTGAGGGTGGGATAGTGTGAGGATAGATGCGTACATCTCCTTCAAGCTGATACGCGGTTTCTTCCAGAGTCGAGTATGATATAAAAACATCCAGTCGAGCCTGCACGGGGTGGGGATGTCGTTGGAGAGGTCTGGAATGTGCGATGCAGAACCATAAGTGTTGCTTTCACGGCGCCTAGGTGAGAGCAATTCCGATGCGAGGACCTCGCGGATGATGAGCGTGTCTGTTCCGAGCCTACTGCGGGTGAGATCAAGGAGCCATTCAATGATAACCACGACAACCTGCTCTCTGAAGGTGTCGTATGCGCGCCGAATGGTGACGCCGATCTCGATCTTAGAGATGACCTGTGCTATCTCCAGGAGACGAGGGACATTAGTGTTCATGTCGATTATCTCACGACCGTGTTCGTCGATGGTATGCGCCATTGCAGTGGCTTCTTTACGGTCACGGTTTGTCGTATCGCAGATGAGCTGAATGACCTCGTCGAAGGAGTGTTTGTCGTCGTTCCAAATGATGACGGAGTACTGGTCTTTCTGCATGGGGTCCGCAGTGGGTTGAAGGCGGAGGTCGGCTTCATTCGAGGGCACGCTCGGTTCGTCTGGAGAACAGTCGAGGGTGTCAAGAAGAAAATCGAGCGCATAACCAATGGTACGACCCATATTGTCCCTGAGTTCTGGGGGAAAGGCTGCACGGAATGGATAGTTAGGAACGGGAGGGATGTCTACGTCGGAGATGTTTTTCGAAAGGACTCTTGGGGTTGCGTCAGGGGCGGGAATGGATGAATCAAAGGCATTATCGGTGTCGTGAAGGAGAGGGTGGAAAGGACATTGCATGTCGTGACGCCAGGCTTCGGCATCACCACAATCGCAGCAACCACCCGACTGTTGTGCAATGAAGAAACTGACGTTGTGGTCCCTATGAGAGCTGGCGCGGAAGCAGCGACTGCAAAGAACACAACTTTCATCGAGGGCGCAGTCTCTGAAGGGAGTGAATGAGGAAGGAGGGGAGAGAAAGTGAGAGCAGTGCTCACTTGCATCGGAAGCAACTTTCTCCCTTTGTAAATAGATGACCGCAAGGACGACCTGGCACGACGGGATCTTCGGATCCCGCCCCTGCAAAGCCAAGTTCTGCTTGAACCTGGGAGAGAGTGGCGTGCATAGGGAGACTAGAGTTGGAGAGTGGGAGGAAGAGATGGGCATACGGACCCCAGAAAGCGTCGTAGAGCTCTGATAGGATCTCTGCGCGAGTCGCGGGCGTGAATACGTATTTACGAGAGCCAGGCATTGTTTCGAGGGCGAAGCGGAGACGAGATAGAGGATCGGATGGACGGTCGCGTGGATTCATTGTCGGGGGGAATTTGGAGTTGAAGAAACCCATGATTCCTGACATGTTTGTGAATGTAATCCTCAACGACAGCGAGGGGGACGACGGGGACGACGACGGTGATGGCGGTGATGGTTCACGCGACGATGCTCATCGCCTGAAGTTGAGCTCGATGATGTCGGACTCGGTGAGAGCGGCGAGTCACGTGCACTGCACTTTGCCCCTGCTCGTTCAACGCTTTGAACTACCATGGACCACCCTGGCACGAAGTTGACATACTAGCGAGTCTTCCAGGCCGCCATTCGAAATCTGCCGGTTTGCTGTGGTGGAGAACTTCAATTTCACAGGTTGCCCAAAGGCACTCTTGCAGTAGTAGGCCCATCCATCATGGTTTAGCGAGCTCCGACAAGCCTAAAATTCATCACTACCGCTCCCAATGGGATGAGTCGGACTGTGCAATACCTCCTTAATAAAAGGGTATGTATTGCGCCTGAATGGCACGATTGATGATTCGCGCTGAGCGCGACATTGAGTTACTAGGTTCACCTTAGTGATAGCGCTGCTCACAACAGCAGGCCTCGCCCACTACATCATCCATGACCGTTCCAACAGTCATAGGTTTCGAATGGCCATTACCGATCCCTGATGGCCCGACCCCTCGCCGTTCAAGCCGCGAACATCTTGACAATCGATGATCGGATATTTTGTATGTACTGCACCGTCTCCACAAATTGGTGCTACAGCAGCTTTGAACATTTCCGGTTCACGTGTAGAAGGGATCACCAATGTGCTGTGACCGTTATCTGTACGATTGCCATACTACTTGTAGTTGGTAATATGACATCCATCATCATTAGCCTTCCTCTCTCACCCGCTCGCCCATCTCATCGAAACGCTCCCCCGTAGCAGCCGCACGCACCACAAGGGTCGAGCAGGGAATGATGGTAGAATTGGGGATTCTTCCTGCCTCCACCCCTCGCCCCCTACGAAGTCCCAGAGATCCTACCGAGACAGCGTTGGGAGCATGGCCTCGCGCGTACATCATGTGTCCGCAAATGACGAGGAAGACGAAGGCGTAAGGACTCGTTTGGAATCCATCGGGTACCGTGTGGTAGAGAGGCAAGGGTTCTCTAGTTATCAGATTTTCTTTGGTTCGACTCGATTTTCCGTCTAGATTGTGGCGCGACGGACCCTTGTTTGGTGACTGATTAAATCTCTCTGCAAGGAGTTCTGGGCAAGCAAGTAAACAATCCCTCACGAACCATCGCATCCGCACTGTCTATTCTCATCATGTCCCACTGCCGATCACTTTGATGATTAGGGCGTGTTTGCTCTACAACTTAGCAAGGTCGTCCTGAGATTCTTAAACCTGCTAGAACCGTACGTCTTTCGTCTCGCTTGCAGTTTCACCTTTTCATTTTCCTCTTGCACCCAAGTATCTCCCCCTTCCAGCGGTACTTATCCACGGTGCTCTCGCCTGCGTCGGACTTCATGCAACCGTGACCACGGAAATAACTTTGTTACCTCATTGTATGCTACCACAGTTCTGCTCAGATCATTGAACCAGCGTCCCACGTTCCAACTTTCCACGGGCACGCTATTGCCCAAGAATCGACAAGTACGTCTACGCACCCACGCGCTTCCCTTGGTTCTGTTCTATGATTGCTCGCTAGTCGCATTTACTTTATTAGCATTCATCAGCACGAACGCGACCCAGTGGCACGCTTCCTTATTGATCCTAATATATGCCTTTTTGGAGCTTCCACGCGATCAACGCTCCCTTCCGTGTGTTATCGCCGTTGACAAGAAACAGGGTTATACGTTCCCGGAGTCGTGTGCAAGAAGCAGCCGAAACGAGGAATGATCCGTGTCCTTCATCCATGATTGGCAGCCAAGTGTTGTGCGTAAAGCTGGGCGGCATGCTCTGCAGAGCGGTACGAACCAACGAGAGTCCCTCGCGCGCAGTGACACCCATCACGAGCTCCGTTTGTCCAAAACGGTGTTCGCGGTTCTTGATCGGGTATCAATGCCTCCCAAAAGTACTGAAGAACCGGAAACACCCACGTTGTCCGCCGGCAGAACCTCAGCTGTTCCCATCAAATTCCCATACTTACAGCTTGGCGTGGGGTGCAAGTTTGATCAGCCCACCCCGGTCATAGACGCTGCCAATGGCAGATCTTGCTCTAGGTGCCATGCTGACAAACATGCCACCACGCCTCGGCAAGTGTGACGACATACACATAGCATGGGGAACAGCGTAAGGGAACTTGACCCACGGTGTCAGCACAATCGCCGGGCAACATTAAGCCTGAGGCGGTACGTCATAACACGTAGGCGATGCGTGGCTCGTGCTGGCTGGTGCCAGCGGGTTTTCATCATGGTGAGTGCTGTCCCATGGGTCTGTGCCTTACGTACCGGATCAGTGGGCACTGATCGTGGCGCGCTCACATCCCGAGTCTCAGGCTGTTGGCCATGCCCACGATCACTATTTCAAGCTGCTGTCGATAGGTCAGACAAGCACTCAAGGACTCATCGAGCATACGCAACATTATTACATTCAGTTGTAAAGTAAGAAAAACTTGTACGCTGTTGAAGTAGTACTGCGACTATGGTAGATGTACTAAAGATACATAGAGCACAAAAAATGAGCGTCACGTATCATTATAACGTAAAGTGGACGAGCGCCGGCGAATTGATAGGAACGCCAAAGAGCACAGGTTTGCACCATCGAGAACGTGTTCGACAGATAGGGACATGATGGCGCCGAATGTAGGATTATCGCAGCGGCCGCCGGACTACATATGGTCACGATCATATCCCAGTTCCAGCCCCTATACTACTAGATCCCATCGCCCCAACGCCACGTAGCACGTCTGCGATGATATGCTGTGGACTCGACATCATCGAGAACGACTTCTTCATATTCGGGGAGTTGGACAGATTGGGCGAGGCCGAGGATGAACACGAGGTCGTGGTCGACGACAAGCGGGTGGGGGAGATAAAGTCTGCCGAAACAGAGCGTTTGGAGCGCCACGGGAATCGCATGTGGATTTGTGAATGATAGGGAGAGGTAGGCAGATGCGAAGGGCCAGGAGACGGAGGTATAGCGATGGGTGCGGGTACACGCACGCACTCGAGCGATTTGGGTGTCTTGGGTGGGGTGCTATCCACAGCAGATAATGAGGTGCCAGTTGGGGTAGGTGGTACAAACGAAATGCGAGGCGAAGACGGCTGAGGGCGAGGGCGGCCAGAGAGGGAGGGGTGGTTGGACAAGAGGTTGGGTGATGGCGTACGTGGTGGATCCTCGATTAGGATAAAGTCTGTCGTCGACTCGGAGAGCTTGGGCAGGCTAAGGGAGGAGGATGAACAACGTGGGGGTTCGAGAAAGTGTCGCTTGGTTGGCTGCAGGCTAGCTGAGTCTCCTGAGCAGGTTGAAGGTGTGGGACTGGTTTGTGCGACCATGAGGGAGGAATGAGATCCCAAAGGGCTCGAGGCCGGCGACGTTGTAGGCGTTCGCTTTGGAGACGGAAGGGGAAACAATTCGTTCTCGTTCTCGTCATCTTCCTCTTCTGGAATACGCGGTGTAGCAGGTGCTATACGAGCGGGTGAAGGCGGGGGGCAAGAATCGGTGGCGGACGAACCGGACGTAGCAATATGACGAAGGATCGACGCCCCGTACCTTTCTTTGACCTTGGCATCGTCGGACAGCGACTCCTGGCTGAACGTCGAAGGACCCGTATCGCTCGAACGCCGACGCCTGTCTATCTCGTCCACGCTGATCGAGACCCCTAGAGCACTATAGGACGCGGAAGCGGTACTTCCCGCAACAGTAATGGTACGAGGACTTCCATCTGCGCTCCTGCTACGGCGCCTTGAGGCAGCACGCGAAAAGTGTTCCGGCCACGCCTCACCACCAATGAAAGCAGCTTCAGTGACGGATTGGCATGCCGCACAGCATGGACGCAAGGGTATTGTGACAACGTCTGAGCGAGACGGGGAGGGAGATGGTTTCCGTGATGTACGGGCATGTTGAGCAAGCGAGGGAGCACAAGACGAGTTAGAAGGTTGAGCACGATGTACGAGACAAGGTGGTAGAGGTGGTTGATCAACGGAGCGAGCGGTAGAGTGAGACTTGAGCGAGAAACTGGAGCAAAAAAAGGTGAATGGATGATATCCACGGGGCAAGAGACGCACGTTGGAAGTGGTACCCGGAGGACTAGATGTGACTGATTCTCTTCAGAAGAGACGCCTCCTGGTGGTGTAGCAGTGGCAGAAAGGTATGCGGACGAGGCCCGTTTCTTCCACAGCGGGAGCGCATACGATTTTGTGACGACTCTTGGTCGTCGAGAACCGTATGCAGGATCCGGGATGACAACACACTCTGTCTCGAACCGTACAGCGCTGCCATGGTCGCCGAGGGATTCGGCAGTGGACATGGGGGTGCTAGTCGTTGTTTCTACCATCGACATCGGCGAGCACAACGAAGAATGGAGGCAGGGATGAGCCTCGTCGGCCAAGGTCAACCCTCTAAACCATTAGGAAGAAAATATCATGCGATCTTCCAAGCCAATTTCGGCTAAGGCACTTAGCCGTTCATCTTACCTTTCTTGTACACGGGCCGTTGCACGCCGTTCGACACAGTGCGCTCGCCCATGCGAGTTGCTCAGAACCAGCTCTATTGATCAATGTGTTTGACCCGTACACCGTGTCGTGTCAGTTCGACACGGAGTACTGCAAAAACGTCGATATGATGTTCATCACGGACAAGTCCTGGCAAGAATTATCCAATAGACTGCACGATCAAAACTGCATCCACGGTATTGAACAGGCGATGTCAACTCATAGTGTAGCGTACCACCGCCGGGAGCCTGTTCAAGTCAGGCAGTTACTACGGTAGTGCCGATACACCCGCTAAGGATGATTCGTTCTCTGTCGAGGATCTGTATTTGGAGTCCCATCCGTCATGCCAGTTGGTTGTTCGACGTTCAACGTTCAAACGTTCAAGGCCAAGTTTTTGATGCGTCCTGGCGACGGAGTTATGATTCCCTCAGGGCGAAATTAACTTATGGGGGCAACTCTCTCATGAGCGTAAATGCAATCTGCCAGGGGTAGGACATTCTGAATTTGCATCATCAGACCATTCCTATTCAAAGATTGTGTCACTCTTCCCATTTTGCACATCAGAACTACAGGTACCAGGACAACTTCTCCGAAGAATTTGTGATGACTGCCATCTCACAACCACTTCTCCGACCTTGCCGGCCTCACCGCCATACCGGTATTCACCTCCTTTCCGGCCAAGGCGGTATTGTTCTCCCTGTCATGTACACGTCATGAGTGAATTGTGATCACTATGTACAGGTTGCAAACGCCAATAAACCATACTTTGTGCGGTGGTACGTACTCAAGTGCAGGTAACAATGGTGTGGGGGCTTGTTGATCTGTCAGTTCCCTCGTCACCGGTCCTGGTGGCGCTGAACTAACCTTGAATCAGATGCGGATTTGCATATATAGCCGACGATCTCGATTGTTATGATGTCGCACTACTGGTTTTGTCTCGGTTGTGTGGAGAGTGGTTTCAGCTTGTTGGTTGTTCAGCATCCGGGACCATCAACGGGCACTGGATCCATTCTTCATGCCACGCAACGCTGTTCCCCGAGGTATGTCACAGATACCCAGTCTTCTGCAGATAAGGGTGCTTAATATGGGTTAGCGCTTGTCCCACATCGTGATGCAGAGCTATTTTTGCTCCGGAATCGCATTATGAGTCTATTATTTCATTGGCAGACATCTATTCCGGCTTACACTCATACCCATAGCGACTTTTCACAAGAACGCGAGCTGACCACTGTTGAAGTATAGGTAGCGTCGCAATCGTTTATGGGGCGCATGTGTCAAGGGGATGACCTGTTCCTCCCCCTCAACGCTTCAATTACGGTCGTTGAGAGACACCACCACCTTCATGAACTTGGAACGTTGGACCCATTTCCACCCATGAGTGCATGATATTCAACAACTGGGCAATACTGACGCCACACTGAATGTCCATCCAGGTAGAGCAGTGCGAAAATTCGTGCACCCGGCACCGGCGAAACCTTCCACCTCAGACGACGCTGCTCGGTCCAATACCCCGGCTACATTCAGTCCAGGATTCAGAGCTGTACCCATGCCTGTGGGACCCGTTCGTGTCTAGGTTCCCTAAGCTCCTCGATCATATCACTCGAAGCAAGTTAATTTGGGTGCGGTTCCGCACTTCGAGCATTTATTCTTGTACTTTACATCGAAAGGATTGCAGCACTGTCACGACCATTCTATCTTAGCAGGCCTACACTGTTAATGTTTGAAGGATGCGCAAAGTGGCTGAATATCAATGTTCAATGTAATCCCTTTTTGGCGGCTCATCCTCAATCCATGTGCGATACCAAGTATTGGCCTAACTCTGGATGAGTTCCCACCTCGCCGACAACGTGCCATCATCCTTCCCACGTAGAGTCCGGTCGTGCGAGTCCTCCCAATTTATGTAAGATTAGCCTTCACGCCCCACTTCTCATGTGTTCGGGCCTTACCCTGAGTTGGTCTGTGGTGCGATGAACCCTGCTACACAGCATACACGCCATTTGAAATGGATCTCGAACGCCTGCCGCGTCATTGGCACTGATAAGGATGGTGTTCCTCGTTCTCCCACACCCTCTGGCTGCCGTGCCTGAGAACATCGTCTCAAGTGCGATGATAACGAGCTCTTTACAAAATCGTACGTCTCGCTTCCCCCATGCATTTTTAAAAAAAGGCCGTCGTTGTGTTGTACTGCGACATTTTGATCAAACTGTGACAAGGTGACAATGCCAGACAACTGCTATGTGATCGGGGATGGAAGTTTATTTCCTCAAACTTGGATGTGGCATCAGCACTGATGATGGTGAGAAGCATTTGGACCCTTGATAGCGAAGAGAACGGGGTCTGTTGTACTTTTGGTGCCAATTGGCTCCCCGCCACTGATATGAAACAGTGATATCATCGGGATCATGGCCGCCTAGCACTGCTCACCGGCGTTGGCGGACGCACAGCGGGCACATCAGAGCAGCCACGTAGACAAGACTGCAACACGCGGTCAGTTCTCCGACAACATATGATCTCCACATGTCTCATTGATGTGCTATTCTCAACAGCAAGCAATTTAAAGCTGGTTCGTATACACTCCTTGTTTGATATCAGTGCGCACTCGCCCAAATTAGTGGCCAATAAGGTGTGCGAACCGGGGTAGATAAGGATTTCGTCAAGCTCCGGTTGGGGGCCGGCCGTCGCCCGTCAAGTTTTTCTATCGGAACCCGAACTTGCTGGGACACAGGAAATATTAATATCGCTTATCAGACGCCCACCAAACGTTGTCCGATTCCTATCTACGGCAAAATGCTCGCATCGTCTTCGAGCAGATCTGGATCCCTCCCACTCGCAATCCATTTATGACTGCCCCGGACTGTCCCCAGAACGAGAACGCAACCGTCGTAATCCCCTACCTAAAAATCCACTTTTCTACACCCGTCCGGTTTCGCATGGCTGTCGTAGCAGTGACCACTATCCCTCGCGAATGTTTACCCCCGTCGAAGGCAAAGCGAATCTCATTTGTACGTCGTCTGGCGTTGTGGACAACTTTTCCCCCCTGCGGTATGTTCATTGTACTCGTAGCTTTCGTCCGGACGTGGTGGGTCAGGCAACCTTCGACCTACGCAAGTCCCCACCACCGACGACGAGCGGTCTGACGACCCGTCTGTCACCCGGCCGCACGAGAGCCGAGGCGCAATCACTGCGGACAACAGACCCGAGCGTTCACGGCTGTCAATTGAACGCCGTGGCAGTGTTGAACAGCATTTCTCGTCCAGCGGGCGGGGAGGCTCTGGAAACATCCAGCCATCGGCGTTTGATCTGGAATCCCATCCTCTGACGGCTGCCATCCTCACTCAACACAACGCTATGCAAGCGCAGTATGAACAGTGGATAAGAAGGGTTTATGCCGAGTCCAAGATGGTCGTGAGTCACCCCGCGCTATGCATTCGTGCAATTTTGATGGTGTCTTGTTCAGCGCTCCTCCGGTCGGGGTGGGTCCGGTAACATATCTGATGCGCGACCGCGCAGTCGTTCACAAGGGCCGACTGCTGCGCCAAGAAAGCGCTTCTTTACAACAAAGGGTCGGGAGAAGGGCACGCAATACTGCGACGATGGCGCTACGCGGGCACACGGTAATGTGGATGACAAAAGGTGCGTCCGAATGTATTACCATGACTGGCCAGCTCTGGTATCGGCTCATGGATAACGAATCCGTTTCTAGAACAAGTCATGTCACATGCTCCTCAGGAAGTTGTAGTGCCTTGTATGCCCGATCGAGTCAAGAAAGTCCCGTCAGCAATGCGGCGACATCAATAAAATCCGTGACGTTCGACCATTGGTCAGGCGATGCCGCTATAACGAGACCGGGAAAGAGACAGGGCATCTTTGTCCGCTGGAGCAAACTGCCATCGTCAACGAGCTCTGTGGCACCTTCTACATCGCCACGTTCACCGCCAACTTTGCCAACGCGATCCCCGAATTTATGCGTTGGTAGTCCTGGTTCGAGCTCTAGAGTGTGTTCGCCTACATCAATCATACTGGAGGACCGAGAGTATGTTTCTTTCTTGGAGTTATGAGACCGCTTCAGATGTGGGATTTGACCACATTTACTGGAATGAGTTACATGCGGGGAATTTGTTGTCGAGGAATGGATTATTTTTAAAATTATATAGGATGTAGCAAGTACTGGATGTATACCCGGGATAGATCCCTGTATTGTGACTGGTTTGCCAGTGTTCCCAGTAGTCGGCGTTGAGTCCTTGCGCTTCAGACTGACTCACGCTGGGACGATAGCAATTTGACCGGATCTAAATCATCCAGTATAGCTTGATGCGCACCGACTTGTATGTATGCAGACTACAACTTCATCCCGGAGCCTTCATCAGGGGAAGCCAAATGGTGTATGGAAGAAGGGGCAGCCTGAGGGAGAGTACATACCGAGGATGTGGTTGAGGTGGTGCGTGACGACATCACGGCTAGAGTGTTCGATGAGAGGATTCAAGCGACCAACGAAGGTGGACGCACGGCATATACACAAATGAGACAACCAACCGCTGCGGTGGACACGGCTATCGAGTGCGTTCAAGGGAGGTAATCGCACAAAATCAATACAGCACATCGCCTGAGGGAGAGGCCTGAGTCGATTGGTGATTGACAACACTGCGAAAGTAGTGGGACGCAAACAAGGATGTGAGTAGCAGCTGGAGAAGTTGGCCAGCACCGCACGACAAGTCATAACAGTGGGCCGAGCTACTAGTAGGCGACAATCTGGACACCACTGAGACCATCGAAAGATCCTGCTAGCGCGACGGACGACACATCGATATCACCCAGACGCACTCACAGAACCGCCCGACATGCTTGTAACACGGGAGGGTGAGATGGAAAGCTGAGAATGGAAATGAGAATGAGTGACTCAAATGGCACCGCTGGGTGATATCGCGGGGGTGACAGATAAGAGGATGAGGAACGACAACGAAGGAAGGCTGACGAGCCATTAGGTGGCGGGGAGGTTGAATCAAGTCGGACGAGCAAAAGTTGCACGTAAGGTGCTTGACCAGGACCGGTAGCACGGAGAGCAGCTACTCCTTGGTCAGCTGTGTGAGGCGTTGTCAGTCAACGATCGTGAGTGCGCAACGAAAGACGGCACCTGGATACGGAGTGTCAATAAGACACGGATGGCGTCTACTTGGAGGATCGGATGGACCGTCCCAAGTGCAGCCTATCAATCCTGGAACACATGGTCCGAGAAAAACTTGACCATGTCCACTTGGGCGTTAATCGGCGTCACGCCGTGCTACCACATCCGTGAGCGATCACCAACTGATGCAATGAGAAGAGACTAACCTGCATCGTCTATGCCTCGGTCGCAATCGCACCCAACAGATACACGGCCAAATCCTTGGCCGTCCAATTCACCTTGGCGTCACTGCTATACGCCTAATATTCTTATTAGCCACCCAGACGTCTGGGTGAGAAGCGCCTCACAGCCACGGAAGCGCCTCAGTCATGGAAGCGCCCTTTCTCACGGAAGCGCCTCTTTATAATATTATTTTTCTATGTAA